>JAQBSW010004441.1:0-69333 GCA_029291075.1 Eudiplozoon nipponicum | reverse complement strand
ATGTTGGTACCCTGTTCCGACTCGGAAACCATAGTGTTAGTACCATGTACCTTTTCGGTACAATAATGTTGGTATCGGTTACTAACAAAATAGCCATAGTGTTAGTATCCTTTACAGACTCGGTATATATATTATATAGTGTGAGTTAGCGTTGAAGTCGCATTGTCGTAGACTTTAGATGATGTTAGCTTCACTATTGCAGGTTTACACATTCGTCTAGGAGATTGTACCGTCCTATTATTCCACATTCTTCTACCAAATATATAGTGGTTAAAGGGCGTAATACCGGCTCATACTGATGAGTCGCCAGTAAGCACGAAACGAATGTGAACGAGATTATACTTTCCGTTCATGTTGTCTTTGGTTTATCCTTCTGGTCACAACTGAACTAATTTGTAACTAGGTTCGCAACACCTAATACATACTTGCATAATTCCAGCCTGTTTGCAATCGGTTACTGGAAAGGGGATGAGTAAATTTCAGAGTATTAAAAATTAAAATAAAAATTGGGAAGCCTTGAAATTCGTTTGTTAATACACATGATTTCCGTAAGCCGCAAATAATGCCTACTAATAGAGAAAGGGTGTGATCGAAACTTGGGATAAGACTATCAAGATCGCAACCTTGATTAAAGTAATTGTTATCCGCGCTGGCGCAACCAAAGTTGGTTTAATTATATAAATGTGCAGTTAAATAAAACTTCATCATGTAGCCTGATGTCTGTTTTATAATGGCAGTTTGGGAATGGCTAGTTAGAACGTTGGGTCTAAAGGGATTTCTTATATGCTCCAACTAAAGGAAAGGCTAACGAAGAAAGATTAGTTAATATATAACTGAAAATTGTGTGTGGTATGTGGCAGAAAGGCACAGTAGTTAGAGAAACAGATTCCAAAACAGATGTTACCGGGTTCGAGCCTTGTCCGCGGCAAATACTGGACGGTACGTGATGAGTTAATTAATCAATTAAGCGAGTTGTGGTAGCACCTACAGATATCATTTTTTTTAAATTTGATCCTCATCAATCGGTTTGTCATTGTGCTATAATAGTGATCAGATTGGGTCGCAACGCGTGTGTGCGAGTGATTAACGGCAGTTTTATTATGTTGTGGGTATGGTTCATAGACTGGGATTTTTAGTTATCTCAAGCCCGCTGACATTATTTAAGTAATTATTACCATTCTCCGCGCAATTAATGATTGTGCAATTGCATAACTTAATATATGTAGTGAAAGCTGCAGATATTTTCAGTCTGGCACTATATATGGGACATATGAGTATACCTAATTTTGCTTTTCATTTATATGCATTGCGATTTGATCCTCGCTAATCAGTTTGGCGTTATAGTCTGATGATCGAAGCACATCAGTAAGTGTGATTGACGGTAGTTTTGCTATATTGTATGTATGGTTTATTGATTTGGATTGCTGGTAATCTCAAACTCGTCGACTTAATTGAAATAATGGTTATCAATGCTTAATTTTCAGCCATATATAAATTTGATAAGAGCTACTATGCATGTATGTTTGTAACCGCAAAGTAATTATGCAGACAACATTTCCGTCAAGAACAATTTATGCACGACTACTTGGAGCATGAGAGGGAGTGCGCGTTTTAATGTGGTTGTATTATAGTTTAATTTATGTTAGTCAGCTACATATTTCAGATAGCAGCATTGCGTAAGGTCCTGAAAAACAAGTGGTTAATTGACTGCTTAAAAAGTGGTGTTTTACTGCTTTGAGGCTCATTGGTATTCTGATTTTTACTGATCAGTTGCCTAATAGGAAGGGCTTCGTGGTTTAGTCAATCGACTCATTTACGAAGAAAGAAGTTAAAGTAATTGCTCTATAAACAATTGGTGGATTTTCTCATTTAACTTGGAATTTGAAATTATACTTTTTCACATCCAAAGGCGTTCTGTTACATTTTACATTTCTGGTATTTAAACATAGCACTTATAAGTCTGCATGTCGGAAAACGTAGACGACCTTTTGGGACGCTATTTTTATTTTATTTATTTTCGTTTTTACTTAAAAAACATTAATTTTTCTAAATTAAGACACTTAGAGCCGACGTCGCGCGTCTCCAACATACAGTAAGCAAGTTGGACAAAGAGCGAGACTCAGTTCAGTCGGCGCTGGATGAAGTTACTGAACAAAATGAAAGCATACTGCGCAGGTATCACTTCACAAGGGGCCAGTTAATCGAAGCAAAAGTAAGTTTTCAATTTTAAAAAAGCAGCTTGCGTGTGTTTTGTTGCCTTTTAAGTATTATATCACGAGAAACAAAAGCAAAAAACATTTTGAAAATATTGTTCAACCTTGCGCCGATCTATGAAACTTGTTTTTTCCCGCATTTTGCTTGTGTAGGACTATTGATAGCACACCAACTGTGCATTTGGACATGTATAGGATTCAAGATTTTACCGACCTACAAATGCTATCAATCAAAATGCAGAAAAATAGCAAAAGAGATTTTTTGTCGCCTTCATAGGTGATGTGTATATGAAGCAAAGTTCGTTTGACAATATTCTGTTTATTCTCAAATATGGTCGCACCGTCTGAAAGAGAACTCACGTGGAGTCTTTGCTAACAAACACCACTAAGCAATTTTTGAAAGAAATGGCCTATACATTTTTGTGATGGGCTCTTATCGCTGTGCTGACGATTAGAATATATCAGGACATGAAACTGTCTGTTTATTTTTGATGCGTGCATAGCGACAGTAAAAGACGCAATATTGATGTTTTTAGGCTCACAGTCGCAAACATGTCCAAATTGGTGGTATATGTTGCTATCACATAAAACAGATCTTGTGTTTAATTATGTATTAGGTGTTGCGCACCTAGTAACACATTAGTTCAAATATAACCAAAAGGACAAAACAAAGTCAGGATGAACGGAAAATATAATCTTATGCACTCATGTGAGTTGTGCTAGCTGACAGCTCACTAAAATAATAGACAACATTGCATGGACTAAATTGATATATAGGCCTCTCGCGCTTTGTCTTCAATAAGAGCTTCGCTACAAACACAATTTGACGGGAACTCTGTAGATACCTTTTAGCCTCAAGTTTTTAAAATTTTTCTTGTCAAAATACCTCATGAGATGTGAGGTGCTGTTGCGGCAGGATTAAGTGGACGAAGTCGCGGATAGTCTTCATTTATTAGACCGCTGGCTTTCGTCGTTCGCGAGTACTGCCATTCACCGAAATTGTCTCAATGAACTAGCAAGCATGACGCAGAAGTGACATGAAATCCTGCTCCAGCTAATTGAATTATCAAGCCAGAACGAAATATTAAATTTCGTCTGATTGCTTTAACATTTAATTATTATTTAAGTTATTTTTCAATTCTCTTATGAAAAAAGAGACACTTGGCAATATTAATGGGTGAGAAACTGTTCTCCTTAAGCCAATTCATACCGTTAATGGCTATGCTACAGTCACTCATCGGTTCTTGAACGCTGACGTAATACTGTGCTGTCTTGCTGTGCTAGCAAAATGAAATCCTGCGGTTTTCCTGCCGCAAAAAATGTTCCACAAATAAGTTGCTCCACTTCTGTTCTTCATGCAGAAGCTACTTCTCGTAGCTTCGGAGGCAGTGTCAATCATTAATCCAAAAGCTTCGTAGTATCATATTTCTAATTCCTGATGGTGGTGATTTCGATTAAATTTGTGAGTGCATGTTCGTATGTCTGTACGCATGTGGGGGTCATCGTTATCAATGATAGAAATCGCAAAAAATGTGAGATCATCACTGCAATTCGCTGTCACCCATGTAGAAAAATGAAACTGAACAAGGCGAAATAAATAAAACACAGGGTAAACCATTCATACATGGCTTAGCTATCAAAGCGAACGCTTAGTTAAAAATCACTCTATTAATATAAGTATAACCAGGTTTGAAACATCCCTCTGTAATGAGATGAGAACGGCCCCTACACACACACACACACACACGATAAACATACGAATATACACCGAAAAATCCATTCGCACCCACGACCAACAAGAAATAGAAGTAACAACGAAAATCATTCTAGTTTCCACCCGATATATATATATATATATATATATATATATGTGTGTGTGTGTGTGTAACTACGACTTCGTTTGTATTTTCATAAATTTGTGCCATGGTCGAAAAAGAACAAAGCAACATGTATTGAAAATAACTCACTGATTCTAGTGCAAAAAAGCAAACCTCTATTTAATCGTCAGCGCAGGGTTAATCAATTATAAATTAGTTACGGTTTGTTCCTGTTAAATGGCTGAATTATTTACTACATTTTATCCTCGGACCACACTTAACCAACCATAAATTATTTGCTGTTTGCCACTGTGCAAATGCAAAAAAAATTTCTTATTTTTCGTATCAACGCAAGGAAATCAAACACAAATTGTTAGCTAGTATGTATTAGGTGTTGCGAACCTAGTTACAAATTAGTTCAGTTGTGACCAGAAGGATAAACCAAAGACAACATGAACGGAAAGTATAATCTCGTGCACATTCGTTTCGTGCTTACTAGCGACTCATCAGTATGAGCCGGTATTACGCCCTTTAACCACTATATATTTTGGGCAAGAATGTGGGATAGTAGGACGGTACAATCTCCTAGACGAATGTGTAAACCTGTAATAGTGAAGCTAACATAATCTAAAGTCAACGACAATACGACTTCAATGCTAACTCACACTATATAATATATATACCGAGTCTGTAAAGGATACTAACACTATGGCTATTGTGTTAGTAACTGATACCTTTTTTGAAATCGATGAGTACCGGATACTAACACTATGGTTTCCGAGTCGGTACATGATACCAACCTGATGGATATAAATTTATGCTAAAGTTCACCCAAATTGAGAATTACAACAATTTCCGAACACCTGTTACTCCAGTTAAACCATACACTCTGGCCTTCATCGATATCAGTTATCACATTTCGCGGTAAGCATAACATCATTCAATTCAATATATTACAGTTAAATACTGTTTGTTGCGAAGAACTAATATATATGCAAGTATGTATTAGGTTTTGCGAACCTAGTAACAAATTGGTTCAGTTGTGACCAGAAGGATAAACCAAAGGCAGCATGAACGGAAAGTATAATCTCATTCACATTCGTTTCGTGCTTACTGGCGACTCATCAGTAGGAGCCGGTATAACGCCCTTTAACCACTATATATTTGGTAGAAGAATGTGGAATAATAGGACGGTACAATCTCCTAGACGAATGTGTTAACCTGTAATAGTGAAGCTAACATAATCTAAAGTCAACGACAATACGACTTCAATGCTAACTCACACTATATAATATATATACCGAGTCTGGAAAGGATACTAACACTATGGCTATTGTGTTAGTAACTGATACCTTTTTTGAAATCGATGAGTACCGGATACTAACACTTTGGTTTCCGAGTCGGTACATGATACCAACCTGATGGATATAAATTTATGCTAAAGTTCACCCAAATTGTGAATTACAACAATTTCTAAACACCTGTTACTCCAGTTAAACCATACACTCTGGCCTTCATCGATATCAGTTATCACATTTCGCGGTAAGCATGACATCATTCAACTCAATATATTACAGTTAAATACTGTTTTTTGCGAAGAACTAATATATATGCAAGTATGTATTAGGTTTTGCGAACCTAGTAACAAATTAGTTCAGTTGTGACCAGAAGGATAAACCAAAGCAGCATGAACGGAAAGTATAATCTCATTCACATTGATGTTGGTTCCATGTCCCGACTCTGAAACCATAGTGTTAGTAACATGTACCTTTCGGTACAATAATGTTGGTATCGGTTACTAACACAATAGCCATAGTGTTAGTATCCTTTACAGACTCGGTATATATATTATATAGTGTGAGTTAGCGTTGAAGTCGCATTGTCGTATACTTTATATGATGTTAGCTTCACTATTGCAGGTTTACACATTCGTATAGAAGATTGTACCGTCCTACTATCCCACATTCTTGACCAAAATATATAGTGGTTAAAGGGCGTAATACCGGCTCCTACTGATGAGTCGCCAGTAAGCACGAAACGAATGTGAATGAGATTATATTTTCCGTTCATGCTGCCTTTGGTTTACCCATCTAATCACAACTGAACTAATTTGTTACTAGGTTCGCAATACCTAATACATACGTGCATATATATTAGTTCTCCGCAACAAACAGTATTTATCTGTTATAAATAGTTAGCTGTTTGATTACGACAAAATTCCCGACGATTTAGTTATTTATTCATCAAAGCAGGGTTAAACGAATGAGTTTTGAAAGCAAATTTCGCAATGGCCTTATTTTTCATTGACGGAATAGTTATTCATTAATCAGTATGATCTGTTAAATGCTAAATCCAACTAAAACTATTACTACTGCTACTCCTACTACTAAGAGTGCTGCTACGACTGCTACTGCTGCAACTAATAAAATTGCTACTACTACCATTACTTCTACAACAATTACTACTACTACAACTACTACTACTAGATTAAAAAGAACAAGAACAACAACAACAACAATAATAATAATAATTTATAAGAATCATTATAATATTAGGAATAATAATAGTAATATGATTAACGGTGGTATTAGCGGTTGTAGTAATAATAATAATATTAATATCAGTAATTGCAATACTACTACTGCTACTACTACTACTACTACTACTACTAATAATAATAATAATAATAATAATAATAAAAGTAATAATATTAGCAAGAAAAGTAATTATTTGATTAGTTAGTTTGCTATATTTTAATCGTTTTTACGCTGGTGATGATAGTGATGTTGTTGCTGCTACTACTGAGTATAAAGCTTACAATAGATTATATTTTCAATTTATTTGTTAACTATACACATTTAGCAAACGTTAGCAGCACTTGAGACTCGCTGTTTGCGCCTAACAGAAAGTGTCACTGAAAGGGACCGAGAAGTGCGAGAGTTTGCGAACAAGATGTCGAGTTTGGAAGTTGAGCTTCAAGCGTGCTGTCGTGAACGAAATGCATTGAGCAAAGACATTGATAATGTTCGGGTAAACCTACAATATTTTCAAATAATTTATGGCTCCACTTTATTTTTTGAAATTCTTTGCTAAATTAAATTTTAATCGTTATTTCACTTGAACCCTATCTGTAGAAATGCTATAACTCATTCAAAGCATTCGATTTCTTCTTTTTTGTTTTCATCGTCATTCTTCCACCCTTTAAACAGAATATGCCTTATTTGATTTTGCACCATTTAAAATTTGGATGATTGGCACTTGCATGTATGCAATTTCTAAATAAAACACGTCTTGGACTTATCAATCGTAAGCAATCATTGCTATGCAGTATCGTTCTTACAATATTTTGCATAGGTCTAGTTCTGAATATACGTTAAAATGTATTGATCAACGGAGACGAAGTTATTGGCTGGCCAATTTTTGTGAACGACACATAATATGAATTATTGATATAGGATGTTGCGTCTTGATATAAACACCTGACCCATTAATTACTTACATATGTCAGTATAAACTAAGAATTGTATAGTGTAGAAAGGGCAATTCATCCAGTAGACCGGTTTCTTCCTTATTGGGAACTCATCATGTACTGGCCAGAATTTGCCCATGTAAGTAAATAATTGGTCAGGTGTTTATATCAAGACCGCAACCTTGATTATAATAATTGTTATCACCACCCGCGCAACCAATGTTCGTTTAATTATATAAATGTTCATTTCAATACCACTTCCCCATGTAATGTGGTGTCTGTTCAGTAATGACAGATTGGGCATGGTTAGTTGGAATTTTGGGTCTAAATGGATGCCATATGAGCTCCACCTAAAGGAAAAATTGACTAACCAAGTTACATTAGTTAGTATATAACTGAAAATTGTGTGTAGTGTAGTGTGCGGCAGGATAGCTCAGTGGTTAGAACACCAGATTCCGAAGCAGACGTGCCCAGGTTCGTATCCTGTCCGCGGCAAATTCTGGCCAGTACTTGATGAGTTCCCAATAAGGACGAAACCGGTCTACTGGATGAATTGCCTTTTCTACACTATACAATTCTTAGTTTATACTGACATATGTAAGAAATTAATGGGTCAGGTGTTTATATCGAGACCGCAACCTTGATTATAATAACATAAATAGCTTTCCTGGATACATAAATATTTACGTTTTGCACTCAGTAGTTTCACATAATTGGGGACCAGTCTGTAGTGTTCCCACAAGAAGTTCTCATTTCATCCTTAAGCTGACTCATTTCTATGGTCTAACGTCTATAATGTAGGTTGTTTACCTGTAGCTGCCTGTATAGATCATCCAATTATTCGTATAATACAGCCTTCAAATTTGCCTCGAATAAATCAGAGAAAACAAGTTTTGGCTATTGCTTAAAACAAGGTTTCGAGCTTGAAAGTAACGTCGATCCTACTGTGATATATTTGTTAGTATACATTAAAAATTGTATAATGTAGTATAGGTAATTCATCCAATGTACTGGTTTCATCCTTATTGAAAACTATTATAGTACTGCTCAGAATTTTACCGCGGACAGGGCTCGAACCTGGGAACGTCTGCTTCTGAGTTTGTGACTAACGATTGCGCCACTATGCCGCACACTCAACACGATTTCTACCTATATACTAATTGTTTGGTTAGCCTTCCCATCAAGTGGAGCTTATGTGGAATCTCTTTATTCCTGGACTTCCACCTAACCAATCAAATCTGTAGTAATAAAACAGATACAACGCTGCAGTTGTGTCAAAGTTTGAGCCCTTTCCAAGACAAAATTATGGATAGTTCCCAATAAAGACGAAAAGGGTCTGCTGGATGTATTGCCTTCTCTGAATTATAAAATGCTAATTATAGAATGAGTGTTTATATCGAGCCTACTCTATTGATTTTAATCGTCGTTATCACTGACCGCACAATAAATGTTTATCTTTCCTTATATTTAGGGTAAATATAGCCAAAAGTATCATTTTATATCGCCTACACGTATATATTTTAAAGACAAGCGTTCATACTATAACCGTGTACATTCAAAACAGGCACAATATTCTTTTTAGAAATGTTACGCGAATCTTGAAAGCTGCATTCCTGTTGGACTATTCTACAATTAAAATTCGCTGTGTCCGTGCGCATAGTTTTATTGTTTAGACGTTAGGCATCCGTACTATATTTATGCTTAATACGATGAGATTAACTCCATCTTTTCACGGAGCCCCAATTTCCGCTAGTTTCACGTTGGTTTTCCCTCCAAAAGCATCTATTTTATAATGAGAGCACTGTGCTGATTGATAAAGTGAACAATATTGCTAATAACAATGGTAGCACTCGTAGGTCGGTAAAATCTTGAATCCTGTCTATTTTCAGGTGCAACAATTATTGGCCTTGATAGATGGGTTCGCACTTCTCCCTTTATTTTTGAATTCATTATCAGCTGTTTGTCTGAAAATGACGGAGCAAGATTTTCCACTCTTTTTGTTTCGATATTTCGAGACCTTATATCTAGTCTCATCTTCATGGTTGACACATTACGCACAGTGAAAAACAACTTGTGGCAAATGTGGTATCCTCATTCAAGACAGATCTATTTATATTTATTTTAATTTCCAAAGTATATTTTATTGTCTGCCCTAATAGCCGGTCTTCATGCCTAATCTCTAATACGCAAATTTATTCATGTCACCTCTCCCCACATACAACAACCTATATACACATATGTGTGCTCCACTAAATTGACATTTCTAGAATAACTATAAGCAAACCTTATGGATTAACATACACGCCTATCCATGATTTCTTTATCTTTAATTGCTGGTACGGACGCGTATGAGGATCAACAAAATTTTTGATTTCAATATTGCAGTAATCCTGAAGGCCAGAGTGTATGGTTTAACTGGAGTAACAGGTGTTCGGAAATTGTTGTAATTCTCAATTTGGGTGAACTTTAGCATAAATTGATATCCATCAGTTTGGTACCATGTACCGACTCGGAAACCATAGTGTTAGTATCCGGTACTCATCGATTTCAAAAAAGGTATCAGTTACTAACACAATAGCCATAGTGTTAGTATCCTTTACAGACTCGGTATATATATATTATATAGTGTGAGTTAGCATTGAAGTCGCATTTTCGTTGACTTTAGATTATGTTAGCTTCATTATTACAGGTTTACACATTCGTCTAGGAGATTGTACCGTCCTATTATTCCAAATTCTTCTACCAAATATATAGTGGTTAAAGGGCGTAATACCGGCTCCTACTGATGAGTCGCCAGTAAGCACGAAACGAATGTGCATGAGATTATACTTTCCGTTCATGCCTTTGGTTTATCCTTCTGGTCACAACTGAACTAATTTGTTACTAGGTTCGCAAAACCTAATACATACTTGCACACATATTAGCTCTTCGAAACAAACAAATATTAATCAGGTTAAGTTTATTTAATGTTGATTTATTGGTATATAATGATGCCAACATCTGTGTCAAAACCATGCCATATATATATATATATAGATATATGAATATAAAATATATATATGCATAAGATGCAAAGTGTAGACGTATATATATAGAGTATATATATATATATATATATATATATATATATATATATGGATTGTTTTTATATGTTGTGGGTATATATTAATATAAATAAGTAAATAATAAAATTAAAACAAAAATTTTTTTGCTAATTTATTTTATATATATATATATACATGGTTTTGACACAGATATTTAAATGGAAAAATAAATTTATACAGGATATTCATTTAAATGTGTATTTGGTTGAGATACGATTCGTTAGTGTAAGCTCCGTATTCGGTCTCTTTCTACAACCTTTTGTAAACAGGATGGAATTAGGTAAACTGAGGTATTTGAGGATTACTGCAATATTGAAATCAAAAATTTTGTTTATCCTTATACGCGTCCGGACCAGCAATTAAAAATAAAGACATCATTGGTAGGCGTGTATGTTAATCCATAAGGTTTGTTTATAGTTATTCGAGAAATGTCACTTTATTGGACTAAACATATGTGTATATAGGTCGTTGTGTGCGGGGAGGGGTGACATGGATATATTTGCATATACATTTGAGTATTAGAGATTAGGCATGAAGACCGGATATTAGGGCAGACAATAAAATATACTTTGGGAATTATAATAAATATAAATAGATCTGTCTTGAATGAGGATACTGCATTTGCCACAAGTTGTTTTTCACTGTGCGTATTGTGTCAACCCTGAAGATGAGACTAGATATAAGGTCTCAAAATATCGGAACAAAAAAAGTGTAAAATATTGATCCAACCTCTTTTTCAGACAAGCAGCTGATGATGAACTCAAAAATGAAGGGACAAGTGACAGCCCATCAATCAAGGCCCTTGCACCTGAAAATGGACAAGATTGAAGATTTTACCGACGTACAAGTGCTATCAATTGTCCTGCACAAGAAAAATGCGGTCAAATCCACAACTAGAAAGACAGAACTGAGCAAAAAGATTCAACATTTAAATATCAATGGTGTCAGTCCATGAGATTTGTGGACTTAATATTTTGAGATTATGTTTTTCCACTGGCGCTTTTTCGGTGATCTGGATAGCATTTTAGAAAACTTCTAAAACTGTTCCTCTTTTCAATGTAATCGCCCTTATTAACTAGATACGATCGTCATGCTATATCGTAGAGCTTCTGATTAAAATTAATGAGATCGTAGATTTCGCTTCTGTTTAATGCGTTTCACGCTCAAATGACTGCGACCTATACCAAATTATGCGAATTCATCGACTTATTAAATTGTCTAGGTAATAACATTAATGGTTACTTGTCTCCTAGATTTCAATTACATTAGCGAGGATCCTGGATTTAGTTCTTTGAGAAATGGACGGGACGTCTTAGAATTTCTTTTTATTGATTAAACTCTATGGTATTTATGTTAAGATATTTTGTGCTTTTTTCAGAAAGCCTTCCACTGCTTGTTTCTATTCATTTCGTTATCATTTATTATTTTTGAACTAATGCATTTCAGCTGGATTTCAATCGTGTCGTTCGTAAACTTTATTCTACAGATTCGGAGCTTTTTGAAGCAAAATCTAAAATTGAAAAGTTGACCGATAAACTTCGCTTCACCGAGAAAGTTAATAGTGAAGCTCGAATTGCAACAAGTGAAGTTGAGAAACAATACGATGACCTTTTAATGCAATATCGGTAGGTGGGCGTGTTTATAATTAATCTACGTTTTTCTTTATTGATAGGCAAGACTAATTTGAATGATTTTTTAAGTTGCTAAAATTTGCGATAAAGTACTTAGAAGCATGTATATTCTTAGTCTTCATTGAGACAATGAAATTCTCCATGTATTTGAACGTAATTAATTAGATCGGTGATAAAGATGGTCTATGAACATTTAACTAGTGAGAACACCATGTTTAATCTGTCTCCTTGACTTCTGGGTCAGAATAATTCTCGTAGTTGTGCAATGCCTATATAATTAACTACCTTAGAAGCAATTTTTTTACATTTATTATTTTGAGTTCAGCCATTTTGTAAAATGGTAATGTAAATTGCGAAATACATTGCTTACTGAAGACACCTACATCGTCGTAACAGATCATTACAGTACACCTCAAGGAAGTTTATGAAATACTGATTTTATCAGGTTTCAAATCTGCTGCAATATCTGGTGATATGTATAGTAAATTTTGAAAGGAAAAGAAACTTGGATTTGATTACATGTATACTCGAGGCAAAAACTTGCAGTATTTGAAAAACGTACATTCAGAGCCAAATGCACGAAAACTAAAAGATCAGTTCTTTAAATCAAGTTTGCTAAGTTGAAGTAAACAAGAATCCCATTGTATTTAATTAGTCGTCGAACAACATAGCAAAATTACCGCCAGAATCACCACTCGCGAAATTAATTATTGTTTAATTCTTCTTCCTATATATATGTTAGTGGCGAAATCTGCAAACAGTTAATGTGCATGACTGCATAACAATTATGCAGCTGACATTTCCAGTCCCGTCCAATGTGTTCGAGACTACTAGACATGAGAGCCCCATATCTATTTCTGCTTATCTTGTATATGTAAAGCAATTTGATCATCGCTAATCAGTTTGCCGTCTTACTCTGATGATGATCATGGAAGGTCGAAACGCGCCTGTGCGTGCGACTGGCGGTAGTTTTGCTATGTTGTTCGACAACTGGTGAAATACAATGGGATTGGTGGTTACTTCAAGCTCGCAAACTTGATTTTTAAAATGTTACCACCACCCACGCAATCAATTATTATTTAATTGCAAAGTTCATTTATTTGTGTACAAATTTCTTTTTTACTGTTGGGAAATGATTCCGAAACTGTTTTTTTGCGGAGAACTAATATATGTACAATATGTGTTGCAAACACATTAGCTAAAATTACCAGAACGATAAACCAAAGTCGGCATGAACGAAAGAATGATCTCATGTACACATTCGTTTAGTGCTTAATGACGACTCATCAGTAGGAGTCTGTATTGTCCTATAGCCACTATATATTTGGGTGAGAAATGTGGGACAGTTGGACGTTACTATCTCCTATAGGAATGTGTTAACCTGCAGTAATACAGCTAACTTCATGTAAAATCTTAGACGATGCGACTTAAAAGCCAAATCACTATATATATATATATATATATATATATATATATATATATATATAGCTCTAGTGCAAAAGTGTACCAGCACTATGGCTGTTGTATCGATACCTGCCCAGTCGCTAAAAGGTAATCATGACATCATTCAATTCAATATATAAATGCTAGCTGCTGTTTTTTTGCGGAGAACTAATATATATGCATTTGTGTATTAAGTGCGAACGGAAAGAATGATCTCAGGTGCACACTCATTTCGTGCTTACAGACTACCCATCAGTAGGAGCCGGTATTACGCCCTATACCCACTATATATTTGGGTGAGGCCAATTGAACGATACAATCTGGCAACTGTGGATGATTGCCAAATTAGGTCGAAAATGGTCATTTTGATGAATTAACTGGGTTTTCTTATTCATTGCTTAGTTTATATTGACCTAAGAAATATTTGTATATTATCGATATAAAATTAACACATGCAGTTTTTCAAATGGAATGATTTCATCGGTACTGGGAGCTTATCAGTATTATACAGTATTTTCCTGGCTGGGATTTGAAATTATAGCCTGCGCCAACAAAGCTGTGAATTCACTATATATATATATATATATATATATATATATATATATATATATATACATTCTTATGTAGGTTGGTGTTGGTGTATACTAATACACAGCATTAAACTAGCATAATATACCGATGCTTCAGTTCCGCATAACCACGTAATTCTTAGTAAAGTTTGGCTGTAAATGAGCAATAAAATGTGAGAAATTAGTTTAAAAGGTCTGATTTTCTACTGCCGTACAAATCTGAGAAAGATTTTTATGTGATGAGAATACAAAATTAAAACACCGCCTGTTTTAATGGAATGCATTATTTATATTCATGTTTAGTCTCTTATATGGTCTTTTTTGATGTTGAGGAGCTTTACTTGCCTAGAGCAAGTTTTTGAAGCGTGAATGGCCTAAGTATGCTTGAGTAAAAATTTGCTCAACACGTTTGGTACACTTTCACTCATTCCATTATAACCAATTTTACATTAAGTGTTAACTGCGCACTATAATCAGCTTAGAGGCCAAATTATATTGATTAGCGCCGTCCCAGAAATACCTACCTGGTTTATTCTGCCATTGATAGTACTACAGGATAGCGCCTGCCGGTAGTCAGACCGGAATATTTTTTTGGTTACGGCCAGTATTGAATTATAAGCGTAACCTTATTGAATATTTTTTCGATATAAATAAACCTGTGGATTTGAATGTGTGGGAAAATTCAATCACATGCACTCAGTGATGTAACGTCTGAAGCCGATGAGTTGCGGAGAAAATACAGTCATATTGAAGCAACTCTCCGTTGCAATCAAGTTACAACCACTTGTCAAGAGACTAGGTTGGGCGAACTTCGAAGTGAAAACGAAGCACTGAAACTACAAGTAACTGAGCAACGAAAAAGCTTGGCTGCACTGGAGCATGAGGTTAGTCTTATTACTACGTAATTGTTTTTTTGTAATAAACGTATAGGTTCGCTTAAGTAGCCTTTTTCAAGCTTCAACTGCTGTGAATATGTTTAATGCGTGGGAAACCATACAATAATCTTTGTCAATTTCGGGATTTATTGATCTTAGTTGTACCAATAAATCACAAATTTGTCTTGTCATTTCTGTACTTGTTGAAATTTGTGCATTATATAATACTTTGAATTTTTACCAATTATTTACGAATTATTTGTAATGAAACAAATTTGTTATCAACTAGAGCGGCGTAACCTAGATATATGTCAATCTCCTATTTTAATAGTCTAATGTTATTCGAATGCACTTTTGGATTTTTATTTACTCGTTCTGATTTTTATTGTTCATCATTATCTGGCAGTCATTTGGTCATCTACCGGGTTTGATAAACTTGCTTTTTCATTTAAATAAAATGGTTTAAAATGAAATAAGTCAGTCTAAAATTGGTATTTCTGTTTGATATGTCAGGAGTTGAAATAAATTTTGCGAAATTCATATAACTAAAAATTCAGTTTTTATTTAGACAGTTGCAAAATACCAAAAGATTGACATCAGTTACCCGAACTGCGAAGTTTCTACCTTCCATGTTAATAATAAGGGAACAAATGATTATACATAAAAACAGGCTTGTATTCCATTTCAACCACCAGTTTAATCAACTATAGCTTTCTTGAATAGCTCTGCAAATATATGCTATTTTTATCCTTCCTTTCGAACTCTAGGAATTCTGAAGGCGTGTATCAACACATCGGTTTTTCAATCGACTATCAGGCTGCCATTCCTTACCTCCCTCCTTCACCTCAGGAAGAGGATTCAATATTGAATTTATAATATGGTCGAGGCATCACTACGTTGCTATATTGGTCGTTATCGCTAGATGGCATAAGCATAATACTTGTATAACGAATGTTGAGCTGAATTTCTGAGAATGCATGCAATCGTATTTTTTCTGGGATAATTGTCACTGTTTAAATACGTATCTGATGATAAAAATTAAAATACTGCTATATGCATGTGATATTTCTTAATTTAATTAATAACGATATGCTCGTTCGCGTAGGCCTCGTGGGTCTGAGTTTGGTCAATCCATTGTACTTCCGTGAAAAGTCTAAGTAAGGAATATAATAATACTATTACTAATGCAAATAAAAAGTGTTTTTAAATGAAAAAGTAAACAATTATTAACAAAAAATTGTAAAAGGAAAATGATTTAGCTAGTCTAATTGGAGAGACCTACCTAAATAGTTCACAAAACAGAGGCCATCTAGACGTCTACATAAAACACAACCTACGCCAAGCTAACTTTAAGGAAATTCGACGTTGGCAATAAAGCTTTTAGCCTCCAATGTATTGCTTCATATAAAAGACAAAACCTCTTGGTTAATTCTGCCATGATGGTTAAGAAAGTGATTATCCTCTAGAAATTTGCAAGAAGATTGCAACTGAACACGATTCGATGCCATATCGCACAAGGCTTCAAACTAAGAGCTATGAAAAGCAGATCCATTATGGTAGACAAACTAGTCTTATACATGAAGGAGTTGTGTTTTTGCGCACCTGGATTAATTGAAATTACCTGATCTGCGTTTTGACTAACGCAGATTTCATTGTTCCAGTAAATTTCTTTTTTCATAATATTTCGATCTACCTTACCGTAGATCTTCATCAGATGCATTTCACGAAACAAATGAAGCAAATGTGTTATTTCCTCTAGTCATAATATTTATATACCACATACTGACCTTTCATTAGATATTCGCGTGTCACATGTGTGTGTGTGTGCATTTTTATAACCGTTGTTTTCATCTAACTAATTTAGACCAGAGTGGCTGAATAATAATTTATCAATTGCATGCAATAACCATTCGTTTTTTTCACACTCAATGTAAATGACGTAACTGAGATGGGGAGACCCATAATTCAGAAACACTCGTCATAAAAACATGCCATGAGTGATAAGACCAGAAGTCCGAACGACTAATGCACATGTTAATTTACAATTCAAACCACTAAGTTATACTCAAGATAGATAAGTTAATAACAGTTATTGGCGCACGCCACGCATGTGCATGTGTATGTGTATGCATAACTCGAAAAAACTTGGTTAAATTATTTTGATACACATGTACGTACATCTAAATGAAACTGCAGTCAATAGACATTAATTTACCCTTTGCACGCGTCAGACAAATTATTACTTATAAATATTGTATTATTAGAATATTTCCAATGGGTAGGGTGGGGGTGTAAAACAGAAAATTAAGGTTGAAATCACTATTTGTTTTAAAATCAAATGAATAGTTAGAGATGAAATTTTGAAGACTATATTCATAATAATTGTTTATTCATTTGTTGAATAAAAGCCCACTAATTAGTCAATCTTAATCTGATGTTCTTAATCTTTTACTGGAGCTAGCTTCAGTTACCAATTCATGCAATCGCCTTTTTCTTCCACTAGCTAGTGCAGTATTCCAAATCGGACCTAAAGATTTTTCAACAGCTGTTTCATTCATAACTATCATCGGTCCCAGATTGCCAATTTCTTTATGCATTCCCTGGAAAATCAATCTGTCGGATAAAACTCCTATTACGACCACATACTGCTACCTGCGTTTGCATTCCGCCGAGTCGATAGTATGCCTCAGTCTGGCACTACATGGCGAGCAAGATCGATTTAGCAATATGTCCATAATTTACACGCAGTTTTATGTGCGACCTCTTCTTACTTTGGATTGGAACGCATGGTGATTCACCAACATTCTTGAGACTGTCAATCATTGCATGGGATCTCAGAAATGGTCTGAAATTGGGAAGAGATATTTAAAGGAATGATACTTATTCAGGAATCCTTCTTAATTTTAACTCCAATCACCCGTTTCGTATGAAAGTCGGGATCTTAAAGTCATTAACATTAAGAAGTCTCAAGTTAACAGATATAAAGCATAGGAAGTTAGAATTAGACAGACTACGCGATATATTCAAGACTAATGGTTACCCTCCTCATTTAATAGATACAACAATGAGGGACATGGTGAAGAAATTTAATCCTAGTTTGAGATACATAAAAGCTGATAAGGAGAAGGAAGAGCGGAAGATCATGGTATTACCGGACTCTATATTAAGTAGGAAAGTGAAATCAATAGCTTTAAAATACAATATAAGGACCGTTTTAAAACAGCCCCTTACACTAGGCACTATACTCCCTAACCAAAAAGAAAAGATTGAACCCTTAGACACTTCAGGAGTGTATGAGATCCCATGCAATGATTGCAGTCTCAAGTATGTTGGTGAAACCATGCGTCCAATCAAAGTAAGAAGAGGTGAACATAAAACTGCGTGTAAATATGGACATATTGCTAAATCTGATCTTGCTCGTCATGTAGTGGAGACTGGGCATACTATCGACTGGGAGGAATGCAAACGCATAGCAATATGTAGTCGTAATAGGGTGACGAGATTGATTAGGGAATCTATAGAAATTAAATCTAGAGATAATATTATGAATGAAACAGCTGTTGAAAAATCTTTAGGTCCGATTTGGAATACTGCACTAGCTAGTGGAAGGAAAAGGCGATTGCATGAATTGGTAACTGAAGCTAGCTCCAGTAAAAGATTAAGAACATCAGATTAAGATTGACTAATTAGTGGGCTTTTATTCAACAAATGAATAAACATTTATGAATATAGCCTTCAAATTTCATCTCTAACTATTCATTTGATTTTAAAACAAATAGTGATTTCAACCTTAATTTTCTGTTTTACACCCCCACCCTACCCATTGGAAATATTCTAATAATACAATATTTATAAGTAATAATTTGTCTGACGCGTGCAAAGGGTAAATTAATGTCTATTGACTGCAGTTTCATTTAGATGTACGTACATGTGTATCAAAATAATTTAACCAAGTTTTTTTCGAGTTATGCATACACATACACATGCACATGCGTGGCGTGCGCCAATAACTGTTATTAACTTATCTATCTTGAGTATAACTTAGTGGTTTGAATTGTAAATTAACATGTGCATTAGTCGTTCGGACTTCTGGTCTTATCACTCATGGCATGTTTTTATGACGAGTGTTTCTGAATTATGGGTCTCCCCATCTCAGTTACGTCATTTACATTGAGTGTGAAAAAACGAATAGTTATTGCATGCAATTGATAAATTATTATTCAGCCACTCTGGTCTAAATTAGTTAGATGAAAACAACGGTTATAAAAATGCACACACACACACATGTGACACGCGAATATCTAATGAAAGGTCAGTCTGTGGTATATAAATATTATGACTAGAGGAAATAACACATTTGCTTCATTTGTTTCGTGAAATGCATCTGATGAAGATCTACGGTAAGGTAGATCGAAATATTATGAAAAAAGAAATTTACTGGAACAATGAAAGCTGCGTTAGTCAAAACGCAGATCAGGTAATAGTCTTATACGTCTTGATTCCATTTTTAATGACTTCATGTCTTTTTTCCATATCAGGATCTGACCAGCTCGTTTAATACATCGATCTGGTGCAGATTTATGGAATAGTATTTTACTGGATGCGTTTTAGATCTTCTACACAAAAGACTTCCGTCTCACTAGTGCATAACAATACCAAAAATTAAGATGCATTGCACACACGACATTAAATGTAAAGTTTCACTACAAATGACAAAGATTGGAAAAGGAGATCCATATTAACGTCATAACTTGTATAGCCTAAGTTATTAATTTATCTACCAACTATTTTAGAATTTCATTTTAAAGCCTGAAAGTTAGTTCGCGAAATGAGCAAATTAGTACTGGTATCTCAAGTAGTAAGGGTGTGTATCTTAAAAAGGTAGACGAAATAACACCTGCTAATCTATTAATGGTGGCCTGGGTAGCAACTTGGCTATCGGATAATAGCGCAGTATCGTCTGCGTAGTCAGGGTCTACTTATCCTCTGCTTAGGACAATTTCGACGCCTGTATGCTGAACGTAAGGAAAGTATAGAATCAAAATTGACCATAAGTGGAGCAAGGGGATATTCTTGTCATATGCCACCGCTTTTACTAAACTTATGCGTTAATTCATTATTGACACTGTCGTGACCAGAATTATTTTAGGTATATTTTAAAATTTAGTAGGCGTACTATATTTGTTAGAATATCAAAATGAACTGGGATTCACTGGTTCAGTTGCACTCTTGAAGTTTAGATGGACGGCTATTGTGTGATGGCTATGCTCATTTCCTAGTTCAAGTAATTGCACTAAGGTTAAATATGATCTACACAGCCTAATCGTAGTGAGAATCCGGCCTGTTCAGCTCTAGTATGTGATTCACATAAATCAGTTTGACAGCATCAGTTAACCTAGATTAGACTGGAGTCAAATTTTTACATTAATAGTATCCGAACGAATATTGATTTCCATTTCATTTCATTCTATCCCAAACATCCGACTCGATCTTATTCCATATAGTACGAAAGTAACTAGTCAGTGCGCCACAATTTGTATAACCACCGTCCTTAAATGGTCATCATCCCGAACAGCAATACAAATGTCGTTAGCAACTGACACTTCATTGTTACAGGTCCACGAGAACAGCAATATTTCTTGCACAAGATTAACAATAAACTTCATTTTGAGAATAAATAGCTGCTTATTTCTGTGTTGGAATTGCCTGCATTAAAGCAAATAGTATTTTCAGACTGTAAGCCATAGCTAGTTTTGCAAAAATTAAATTTGTTTATGGACTGAATATAATTTTTATAATATAGCATTCGATTTTGGAATGAATTCTTAGTTGGATTAATCCCACAACTTCGTATTTCACTATTCAATAAAACTTGGCTGTCAAACCATTCTTAATAGGCAATTTATGTTAGAATACTTCGCAACAACATTCCTGACATTATCGAAAAACCAAAAAAGTGTGATAAGTTATAATTTGTATTTAAAAGAATAATTTCAAATTGCAAAAGCCAAATTTTCAAAATAATCGCATCTCCACATGAGAACATGCGGGATACACAGCTGTAGACAAAGGTTATCGAAATAATCTTGCTACATTTAATAGACAGTTAGTAAATAAGTGTAGCAAAATAATATATATAAAATTACAGCTTGATAGCTGGATTCTTTAAATCACGTTTGCGAGCTTGAAGTAAACACCGATCCCATTGTATCTAACCAGTCGTCGAACAACATAAAACTACCGCCAGCCGCAACTCGCTGACGCGTTTCGACCTTCCATAATCATCATCAGAGTACGACGGTAAACTGATTATCGAGGATCAAACCGCATTTAATCTATATGGAAATCAAAGTTAGATATGCGGCTCTCTCCTCTAGCAGTTTCGCATACATTGAATTTGACTGAATATGTCGGCTGCACAATTTATATGCAGTCACTAACATTAACTGTTCACAGCTTTCGCCACATATACATATATAGACAATACAATTAAACAATAATTGATTGCGCTGGTGGTGGTAACATTTATTTAAATCAAGCTCACGAGCTTCAATTAAACACCGATCCCGTTGTATTTAACTGGTCGTCAAACAAAATAACAAAACTTCCGCTAGTCGCAACGCACTGACGCGTTTCGACCTTCTATGATCATCATCGCAGTACGACGGAAAACTGACTATCGGGGATCAAACCGCTTTGAATATATATGGAAATCAAAGTTGGATATGCGGCACTCACCTCTAGCAGTTTCGCAAACCTTGAACTTGACTGGAAATGTCAGCTGAACAATTTCTATGCTGTCACGAACATTAACTGTTTGCAACTTTCGCCACTAAATAAAAAATTGTGCAGCTGACATTTCCAGTCAAGTTCAATGTATGCGAGACTGCTAGAGGTGAGAACCGCATATCTAACTTTGATTTCCATATATATTCAATGCGGTTTGATCCTCGATAGTCAGTTTGCCGTCGTTCTCCGATGATAATCATGGAAGGTCGAAACGCGTCTGTGCGTTGCGGCTGGCAGTAATTTTGCACAAGATTCACAATAAACTTTATTTTGAGAATAAAAAGCTGCATATTTCTGTGTTGGAATTGCCTGCATTAAAGAAAATAGTATTTTCAACCTGTAATTCATAACTACTTTTGCAAACATTAAATTTGCTTATGAACTTAATATCACCTTTATAATATAGCATTCGATTTCGTAACGAATTCTTGGTTGGAATAATCCAACATATTCGTATTTGACTATTTAAACAAACTTGGCTGTCAATCCATTCTTAATAGGCAATTTATATTAAAATACTTCACAACAACAATCCTGACTTTATCGAAAAACCAAAATATTGTAATAAGTTATAATTTGTATTTAAAAGAATATTTTGATATCTCCACATGAGAACATACGGGATACACAGCTGTAGACGAAGGTTATCGACATAACCTTGGTACGTTTAATAGGCAGCAAAATTATATATATAGAATTAAAGACTGATAGCTGGATTCTTTAAATCAAGTTTGCGAGCTTGAAGTAAACACCGATCCCATTGTATTTAACCAGTCGAACAACATAACAAATCTACCGCCAGTCGCAACGCACTGACGCGTTTCGACCTTCCCTGATCATCATCAGAGTACGACGGCAAACTGACTATCGAGGATAAAACCGCACTGAATATATATGGAAATCAAATTTAAATATGCGGCTCTCACATCTAGTAGTCTCGCATTCATTGAACTTGACTGGAATTGTCGGCTACACAATTTCTATGTAGTCACAAACATTAACTGTTTGCAGCTTTCGGCACATATACATATATAGGCAATACAATATAACAATAATTGATATATATATAATTTATGCTCAACTATTTTTTCATTAATTTGTTTCGATTCCGATCCAATGTTTGTTGATGCTGATGTAATGGATGGTTTGGTTTGCCTGAATACAGTAAAATTTTTGTCAGTTTTTGTGATTTGTGTCCAGTCCAGTAAAATATCATGTTGATGGAACATTTGAGTTTTTAGGCCTAATGCTTGTTGTTTTGCATAGAGAGCCTTTATATGTATAATATCTCGACGGACTTTATTTTGTATAGAATTGAAAAATTCGCTAAATTGTCTGTGCTCATTTTTAAATATGTGCTCTGAAATAGCTGATTTTCATGGCTGTGCCTAGCATGTTTTATCAATTTCTGTGGTTTATGTTGTTGAATTTTGTATATCAATTTCTCTTTATTTCGTCCAAATCATATGCTGCCGTATATACAGTAAATATTTTGGTTATGAATGATTTTGAGACGATAAGCTAGGCTCCCTGGAAAAAATTCTAATGAACGACTGTCTGAATCGGTTTTTATTTCCGTGTTTAGAAGGATGGCAACAAAAATGTTTTCCTATAATTTTCTTTCAGAGGCGACCTACTAACCACAATAGTTTCACGGTGGTTAAGTCGAATCAATAAGAAAAATTTCGCTAGTGCAAAAAATAACGCCACCTTCAGTACACGAAGAACCATGAGGTTGCACGACGGGGATCAATGGTTAACTCCATCTAAACCCTTCATTGACTACAACTGTTTATGTATGTACGGTAGCATATGTTTTGGACGTAAGAAAAAGCATTTGTTGAACGTAATTCAATAACAATTACCGCAGAAATTGCTTAAGTATCCTGGCACTATTTTAGGAATCACCCAGTCCGGAGCAACTATTGGAAGCAAGACACAGCCACTTTAACGAATTTCTCAGTTCTACATATCGAATTAAAAATAAATACTGTACGTATAAAAATCACTTTATTCGGCCTAAAATATCAAAAGTTCCATAAAGATGATATTTTACTCAATTGGTCACACCAACAACAATTTTCTTGTCTCAATGCGAATTCGAACACACATTGAAAAGCGTCGACGATCAGTCGGTCAGATTGGCCAAAACCTGAAGTAAAAATAGCTGCGCAAACAATGTCACTATCATAATTAAATGGTCTAGAGATGAGTGATTGACACTGCGGTTTGGATATACTGCGCTGTTTCCATTGGGATAATATAAAATTCATGAACTAAGCAACACGAAAGACAACATGCGAAGAAAAAATATTCGTGCGCGCAATAGCCTCAAAAGCGAAAGTCTGATTAAAGTTAAATCGATAAGTGCGAGAATAAACATTATCAATCATCACTTTATAGTATCATAAGAACAGCCCTTTCACGCACATGGAGACAAAAACAGACAGCTACCAACAAGTACTCAGAAACTAAATCCTAATAAACAATGAACAGACGTATAACTGGGGCAAAGAATAGGAAAAAAACCTGAAAATCAGACTTGTTCTCATTCGCTTCAACATGAAAATCCAGATTGGATTACCTGAATGATTGCAATGTTTAATTGAGTGTTCTCTAAATGAACCAGTCATAATTAAAAATAGACATACACTTCATTTTTTAATGATTTCTTTTCACAAAATGAATGTACTGTATAATATGACAATGGTCATTTTAAGGTGTATATATATATATATATATATATATATATATATATATATATATATATATATATATATATATATATATATATATTCTTTATAATGTCCATGCCTTTTAATGTTGCACAGTATATTTATAATTAGGAAGAAAGAACACATTAATAACAAAGTGGATAAAGGCCATTTATTTCGTGAACACTAATCATCTCTTATACAATCATACATATTCATACATTTTGGGTTTTCAATTGATTATGCTAGTGGTAACAAATCTGACTCGTTTTTACTAAGATATATATATATATATATATATATATATATATATATATATATGTATATATAGGAGAAGAACCGTAATCAATGGAATAATATATATTAATAAATCTTATTTCTACCAATATCTACAGACATTATTCTGGATTCGTTTTGTGCAATTTAGACTAATTTTTACGCCTCCATGGTGTGTCGTCGCTTTCATTATGGGTATGTCCGCCATTGACGTGTGTCGTATTTATTAATAAATGTTATTCCATGGATTACGGTTCTTTTTTCATACTTTAGAAAATGGTGACACTTGTACACTATTTGGAACTTATATATATATATATATATATATATATATATATATATATATATATATATATATATATAACTGTGCTCCGGATGTTTTTGCACTGTATGTTATAAATAAAATACCACAAAACTCTCAGCTAGGTGCCTTATTTGGGCTCATCTACGTATTAGGAAGGCCTTTCTTCAACCACGTTTTGGAAGGTACGAAACAGATTCTATAGTTTTTCTTCTTAGCACAAGATAGGAGGGTATTAAGCCAAGTGAATTTTACGCTGAAATTAGAGCGTTGTTGTTCTTGACAAATGCGTGATATCTCCGAATTAATCTATTTTGGCTTAAACTTAGAGTGTATTAGCAATACTATTTGGCGCACTTTTGATAATGTACAGGCTTGATAATTTTAAATACAGAGATATTTAAGCGCCGATACTATTATCGATTTTTAATAAATCGTTCTCAGTTCCACTAGCCATGCGTGTTGTAATAAGTCTTTTGTACGTCCTGTGCATACCTAGAATATTTTGTGAGTTTGATAAAAACAACTTATAATATAAGAACCGATTTGATCACATTCGATGGAACTTTCCTTTATAACTTGAAGCGGGTTATACCGAATGCACAAACCTAATTTACAAGCATATTAACTTATTTAAGTGTGCTTTGACGATTTTTCGTTTTTCAGTTTGAGCAATTATCAGAAAAAAGTAAGGGAGCTAGACTTGAACTGCAGCAACTCAAAGCAAACGCTGAAGCATGCTCACACGAACTTACCAGCATAACGGATGAGCATTCAGCATGTAATCAACGCGCGACAAATCTCAAAGAATCTGTCCAGTCACTCCAAAGGCAACTAGCAACGGTAAATCTGCAGAATGCCGACTTGCGTTCCGAAGTTACCGCTTTGCAGTCCACGGTCAGTCATTTACCTTTTTTATAAAAATTGTGTACGACAGATTCATTCTTGTATGCATTGGGGGTTTTCAAACTCCTCATGAGTACCAGAAAAATTCGTCCATTATACAGCCATGATATCTGTACGTGGCCTGTTGACATAGAAACGTCAGACCTGACTTGCGGTAACCTGTTAACCAGGCGTATATACAGCGGTAAAGTAAATCTTAAAATTACAAAAAGGACACACTTATCTAGCTCAAAAACAAATTTTGACGCAAGTGTGAAAGTTTCCAACGGTTATCACCGATTTCTGGGTCAATTTAATCAAGCCCCAAGAAGAGTAAGGATTATTGTGACCATCAACGTTACCTCTTCAGTACCGAAGAATATATTTGACATTATGTGCCCGCTGTACATCTTTTAGTTGACTTCGATGTGTAGATATCAAGAAAACTTCATTGTATAAATATTGTTTACTGAATAAGCTTAACTGAATACTTTAGAAAATGGGGTTGCAATTTATTGGGGTAATGTGTTCATTTATTTACCAGTATATAATAAGCATTTAATAATTGAGATAGAGCAATTCATCTAATATACAAATTTATTCCTTATATTTCTACATTACAAAATTCTTAGTTCATACCGATTTGTGCGTATAAAATCGCAACCTTGATTTCAATAAATTTTATTACCATCCAAACAACCAAAGTTCGTTTATCACTTGTAGGTTTTGATTCCGTTATGGGATACTGACCATATAAGACTATAAGGATGATGGGGTGACAACTTTGGGTGTAATCGGAATATGTTAATCACTACAATGGCATTCTCTGTACTTCGTATCTAATAATAACCTTGTACAAAGTTAATTGACTGACATGCTGGGCCATTCTTTATTTAGAAAACTTCGATACAATGCAATTTTGGTTCTTAATTTTCCACAAGTCCACAAAAGAGAAGACAGCTAATCTTGTAGTATCTGCCTTTCCATTTAATTTTTTGACAAATCAGATTATCGGGCTTCTTGCTTCACGAAATATGGCTGATTATAGATGAATTTTTTAGCGCTGATATAGACATAATTGCAGCGTCAATATGCGACTATATAGACAATCTTCTATTATGTATGTGCAATATGTATACAAAATAATACACTAAACTAACATTGGTTACGCGTGCGGTGATAACATTAACAATAATCAATGTTGCAAACATGATATAAACACCTGACCCATTAATTACATACATTTTTCAGTATAAAATAAGAATTGTATTGTGTAGAAAAGGCAATTCATCCAGTACGCCGGTTTCGTCCTTATTGGGAACTCATCACGTACTGGCCAGAATTTGCCGCGGACGGGGCTCGAAGCTGGGCATGTCTGCTTCTGAATCTGAAGCTCTAAAAATTGAGTCACCCTGCCGCACATTACTCACAATTTTCAGTCATATACTAACTAACGTAGCTCGGTTAGTTTTTTAAAAATTTTAGCTGGAGCTCATATGACGTCTATTTAGACCCAAAGTTCCAACTAACCATCCGCAATCTGTCATTACTGAACAGACACCACACTAGTTGGGGAAGTGGTATTGAAATGAACATTTATATTATTAAACGCACATTGGTTGCGCGGGCGGTCATAACATTTGCCTTACAGGGAGCCCTCTTTATTTGGCAGATCGATTTTCGCGGATTCACAACATCGCGGATTTTTTCATTATATTAAATGGGAAAATAAGAAACTATATCGCGCATTTTCCGGTTTTGTCGAAAATAGTCGCGATATATGTTGACCCAAAATATTTTGTTAATTCCACAAAATATTTTGTGGTGTTTGTTCAGTAATGACAGATTGTGGATGGTTAGTTGGAACTTTAAATCTAAATAGATGCTATATGAGCTCCACATAAAAGAAAAACTAACCGAGTTACATAAGTTAGTAAATGACTGTAAATTGTGTAGTATGCGGCAGGGTGGCTCAGTGATTAGAGCACCAGATTCCGAAGCAGACGTGCCCAGGTTCCAGCCCTGTCCGCTGCAAATTCTGACCAGTACGTGGTGAGTTCCCAATAAGGACGAAATCGGTCTACTGAATGGATTGTCTGTTCTATACTATACAATTCTTATTTTATAATGACAAATGTATGTATTTAATGGGTCGGGTGTTTATATCAAGTTCGCAATAGTAAAGATAATCATTTGTTTCAGCTAATTTAGTGAATAAAGCCTTTGTTTATAGGACTCATGCGATGAAAGATCTTAGTTTACAGCAAAGTTTAAAATATAATTATTTAAATCATTTACACTAATTTGAAATAAACACTTGTCATTTTTAACCAGTCGCACAACATAAAAAAATGCCCTCAGTTCCATGTTCTGGTGCGTTCAGATGTACCGTGGCAACCATCAGAGCATAACAGAAAACCGACTGACGAGGATAAAATACAAACTTATTTATAGGTTGTTTAAAATAAAAAATACAGCTCATACCGATAGTTGTGTACATAGACAGTATTTGTCTGGAATTTCCGATGCACATTATCTTTGCAGTCCAACGAATTTCTTTTTCAGCTTGCTTGGAATCATTACAATTATTTTTAAAGTAGATGGTTGATGCAGTACAGAGATTTTGGCATCTAGTTACCTATTCCCGCTCATGTATTTGATCTAAAAGTATCGGATATGAAAACGATAACTGTTAATGCAGCGAAGAGGCTGTGAAGAAATCAACTGCTACTCTTTGTTGCACCAATTAGAGCCACACTGCCGCTCCTTGCTTATACTACTGTTTGCGAATATTCACAAAATAACTGTCTGGAATATCAATTAAAGGTCAGACTGAAATACTTTGATTTATTGGTGCTATGCGCAACAACTGTTGTCATTCAGTTGATTTGATCAGCTGACATAGAACATATACACAAGCAAAATTTATTAATGAGCTTTATAGCGATTATACGTTATACTTTTCTGTGTGTATTATCTTGATTTTTTTCTCCTTTCTGTATGCGAGCTCTTCTTCGGTTTTACTAGATTTTTGCTATTTTAAATCTTCTTTATATTATTTTCTATTTAGGTTGGAAGCTACAGGGATGCAATACAAAATCTTGAACAAATTGTGGATGCATCAAGAGACAGCGAGAGTGCTACAAAACAGTTATCCACAGTACGTAGCCGATGTAAAATAATATCGTTTATATTTCTATTAACCATATGTCAAAACAGAAATATGCTTTTAAAGTGTTGTATTCAAGGAGATTCTAGGAGTTGTAATATATATATATATATATATATATATATATATATATATATATATATATGTGTGTGTGTGTGTGTGTGTGTGTGTGTGTTGGGTTCCCAATAAGGTCTAAACCGCTCTCCCGGATGATTTACCTTTGCTACATTATACAATTCTTGATTTATACTGACAAATGTATGTATATAATTGGTCAGGTATTTATTTAAAGTTCGCTACCTTGATTAAAGTAATTGTTATCACCGCCTGCTCAGCCAATATTCGTTTAATTATAAAAATCTTTTGTGTTCACGTACAAATTAAACAACTTTTTATTAAAATATTGAATCAAGTTGCATAAATAAATAAATAGGCATCCTTAAAAGCTAATATCTACGATATTCCCAAAAAAGGAAGTAGTTATCAAACTGGTTCCATGATATTAAATAAATCTAAATTTATTTCTGAATGATCAAGGAAGGGTATGTTATTTATCTGTTTGCGATTAATTTTATTCTTTGTTTGAAAAAAATGCATCCATACTATTCTTGTCCACAATTTTTTTTTCATTATTAGGAGCGCCAAGATGAATGTCACCTACTTAGAAACTGGCTGGCCGAGTCTGAGCATCGTCTGGAAGTGGTCAATAAAGAAGTTGAAGGTTTGCACACAGAGATTCGTAGGTTGAATTGCGAGTTAGACTATTGTAGGTGTATGCTGAGCACTTATCGGGATGATAACAAGCGCCAAATTAGAGGGTTTTCCGAACCCCCATTGCGTTCACTGATTACAAGTACGGAAACAGTTGTGTCTCCGACGATATCTTTCTCCGGTGTTCATCGTAATTCTGAGGCAGCTTGCAGTAAACAATCAAATAAAGATCACAATGTTATCAGTAGTCGTCAAATAGGGCCAACAGTTCTTCAATTGAAAATCCGTCACCAACAAAACTCATCACCCTCTAAGGTGAGCATCTTAATAATTTCTTACTATTCAAATAATCTAACATTTAAAGATTGCTTAGACAAAGCTGTATCATCAAACGTGTCCGTCTCTTAATAGCGTTTCCTTAGAATTATGCAAAATTAAACCATAAAAGGATGTTAAACATTTTCATTTGAATAGCTTTAATTGTAGGAAAGACAAATAAGCAATCTTATGGCTGGAAACTACAACTTTTATTCCAATCAGTTAACCACATTACGCTGAACTCTCTCTATATCAACCGTCACTGAAGGCTTTACTTTTCTGTTGGTAGCATGATTTGATTTCCCCTATGTCTCATTTGACTATACTGTTAACACTTTAGTGCTATCAGAGTTTATCATACCAGAACGGCCAATAAGATGGGTTCGGACTTGCATTAGCTTAGCCCACACTAGGAATGGGCAATGTAGTGCCCATTTATAGCTAACAGATTACTATGAATTTCATGGTTATGTGTTAGTGAAACGTTAGTATATCATACTGTTTAGAAAAAGTCAACATATATATATATATATATATATATATATATATATATATATATATATATATATATATATATAGAGACAATCAACATTGCATCAAGTAGCAAAGGCAATTCATCCAGTAGACCGGTTTCGTCCTTTTCAAGAGCTCTTCAAGTATTTTCAAGAATTTGCTGCGGACGGTACTCGAACTGGGGCACATTTTCATCGGAGTGTCCGACTTTATCCATAGCCATTATTGATAAATTCAGTATATGTGTATATATGCGCTAATATAAAGTTCTTTTATGTTGTTATTTTTAACCAATGAATTAATATATAAAATGAAATTATAGGCTGAATGAAAATACTCTTATGACGATACATATTATTGACTTTTTAGTGGCCTCGCCAATGACATCCTTTAAAAGCATTTTTAAACGTCACAAAATGTTGTCTTTCCTAAATCGATATTCATTTAACATTGTGCCGTGAACGTTTGAAAATAAAGCCGTTATAGTTATAATCTAGTCTTAAATAGAGGTATTATCATTTTTTATTTATAATGATAATGGAAAACTACTTTAAAAGAATGGATATTGCAAGATTGAGCTGCGTCCGCACAATAACGTTTTGGATAACACAAATGATATCACCGTAAACAATGTGGACAGTGAAAATACATTCCCAAAGACGTCGGATGGAAACAACAATAACAATAATTGGTTTAACACTGCTCATGCAATCGATGGTAAACCATGTTATGAAAATCAACATGACATGTCTTCGAGCTGCCAGTTTCCATTGCATCAGTTGCAGTTATGCGAGTCGCAGTCAGGTGCCAGTTCAGCCTTAAGGACCTTGTCAGAGAATTTTAACAGGTAGGCTGTTGTTAACCAACTTTGTCATTTTTGCTCAGGAACTGTCTATTTGGTGCGCTCTAAATCTAAATGCGTTGAAACAAGCTGCTACGACTACTTTCAACCGGGAGTCAAAAATTGTGCTAGTTGGTACCCTTTCCATTGTTTTAAATATTGTTGTATACCTAGGATCCCTGTAGGCACAAGATGGATGAGTTTCTAACGTACTCTCCGCACGTATTAGTTTGGCTAGTAATCTTAGGCAAGTTGGGCAAACGCCTCTGGAATCACCTCTATTTCTTCGAACACTAATTTAAATGACATCAAGGAAAATAAAATTTCGGTCCCCCGTAACGCTACTGGGACTAAGGATATGAATGAATTAAGTTCCCATTACTTTGACAGCTTTGCCAATCTATGCGTTCGTTCGGTTTTATTAAAGTCATCGTCATTTGAGTGTCTTGATGCGAACTCTTGACAAGACAAGTTTAATCAGGCCGCTTTTTCATGTGTCATCTTTGTCTCATTTTACTTAATAAAACCACTTCATTGGAAATTAGGACTGTTTTCAGAGAACTTGTTCAGTTACACATGGAGATCATGTTAAGTAAGAAACTGCGCAAATTACGACATGACCAGCATTGTAATGAGTATCCGCGTGGCTTGCATTACGTTATACTTAATGGACTTACTTAACTAAATGAGATCTATTTAGCTTAATGGTAGCTTCATTGTTTAAAAGTGACTAATTTTTTTGTAAGAAAGGTGATTTAGACGATTTTATTTTAAGTTTCAATTCTTTGAGATATGCCTATTTTGTTTACTTTCAACAAATCGTTTGTCGACATTTATTATTAGATGGAAAATATATTAGAGCTTAACTTTACCTGTCTTGTTAATAATGGTATTATAATCTGGTGCAAACACCTAATTAAGAAATTCACAATGATATTTGCGATATTTACTATAATTAAGTTTACGAACCTGATATAAACACCTGACCCATTAAATACTTACATTTTGGCAGTATAAACTAAGAATTGTATAGTGTAGAAAAGGCAATACATCCAGTAGACCGGTTTCGTCCTTATTGGGAACTCATCACGTACTGGCCAGAATTTGCCGCGGACAGGGCTCGAATCTGAGCACGTCTGCTTCGGAATCTGGTGCTCTAACCACTGAGCCACCCTGCCGCACACTAAACACAATTTTCAGTCATACACTAGCTAATGTAACTAAGTTTTTTCTCTTAGGTGTAGCTCATATGGCATCCATTTATACCCAAAATTCCAAGTAACCATCCCCAATCTGCATTTCTGAACAGACACCACAATTGATTGGGAAGTGGTATATCTGGGATATGCTTGCTGTTTAAAAGTAATCATAGGTTAATAGACAGTTTTTTTTTATCCTTTTATGCAATTTCGTTTAAAATTTTCTTTAGTTGTAACGGCCCGAGATGCAAATAATATTTTGGTTGCCATGTCAATCAGCACTTTCAAATGTACAAGTGCATAAATGTGACTATTTTCTGCGCCCAATCCTATGTTAAGGTAACATTTTACTAAATGTTTATAAAATTAACAGCTTTATGTGTAAATGTAATGTCTTTACAAGGAAATGATTGCTAGCTGAAAAGCACACGTGGTATTATGGATCTACAAATCTATGTTTACTCTAAATATCTTAGTGTAGAATGTGTTCTGTTCGATGATACTTGAGGTACAATCAAAATCGTACCTTTTTAGAAGACGTTTCGAATCATCGTCTAGCTCATGATAACACAACAAAACGAAAATTTGACGTGTATGAAGGCGATTGGAGTAATTCATATTCAATTGAAATTTAATGGAAGGCTTTTTCTTGTTCATATTCTGTCCGTATAGATTGAACTTTGCATCAGGTATCAAAGGCAATTCATTCAGTGAACCGATTTCGTCCTTACTTCAAACTTGTCAAGCATCTTGCTGAATTTGCCACAGACGGAGTCTGTGACTGTCCCACGGCGCTACGCGTACACATAATTTAGAGTCATATATCAAAATTACGTTTGTGGTTAGCCTTCATATATATATATATATATATATATATATATATATATATATATATATATATATTCTTTTTTGAAATGCGAACTTTAGTAAAAATTCATTATATATATATATATATATATATACCCATATATATATATATATATATATATATACATTGAAAACAAATAAAAATAGAAAATGTAAATGTGGAAAGAGTGTGAAGTAAGGGAACAAACTATCAATTTCCTGCGTCACTAGTTCAAGCTCAATGCTCGAAAACGCTTCTTCTGCTTGCATAAATTCTGCTGCATTTTTATCCATAAAGTTTAGTTCGTGGTTAACTCACTTCTGTTATTGCGTTTAGTAATTATCATAAGTGCTACATCTGGAGAACGTATATTTGAGGTTTCACCGATGTGTTGCGGAATTGTAGACATGTATTCGCTATTTGATTTATAACAGGCATTTAAGTTGCAATGTTCTCTCATTCGAATAATTAACTGTCTGTTCGATCAGCCAACGTGAGTTGATCGATAACTCATGCATGTCGATTGGAAAATAATATTTGAGGTCGACACTATAGCTATTTCTCTTTGATTGCTGGTAATGGCAAGTGCTTAACCATAAATAACATTCGTATTTTAGCTACATTAAATGTGCATGTGAATGCCACTTCAACTTTCTTTTGTGCTGTGCGGGAAACTGCATCCTCCTTAAATGGGATGTTCAGGTAGACTGCTTTCTTTTCTGGTCCCACATGCGTATGTTTCCTGTGACTTCCTCTTTTAATAATTGACTAAATTAATCTTCTGTGAAAGACATAAAAGGCTTGAAACTGCTTTATTGCAAATACTGTGCAGACTAAGTTGGTTTGCGGCAAATTGTTCTATTTAAGTTAGCATTTGTATCTTTCTGTAGTATTCCGTCTCAGAAAGGCAAAAAGTCATCTTTCCCATGGTTTGATGGGATACTGATATTATTATGCACTTTATTGAGAGTTTGAAGTAATACTAGGGTTTGCGGCCTGTTTAAAAGGACAAGGAATATATCATCAATATACGGTATGTATTTTTTGCACATTTCTATCACTCTTTAATAATTTGTTCTCAAGATGGCCTAGGAAAATATCAGATAACACTAGAGATAGGGGGCTCTCCATTGCCACGCCATCAGTCTGTTTATAGATGATTTCATTTAACAAAGACGTAACATCAAAGGCACCGTAATCTTGTTGACAAACTAAAAGGAATTGACAACCGTATAATTACCCCGTAGTTTGCGCAATGGTTCCAGTATACCAACTAACCGTTCAGTCAATGCATGGAATGGAGAAATGACCATTGATAATATTGGTCTTATAGGATAAACGTTTTAGTATGTATTAGGTGTTGCGCACCCAGTAACAAATTATTTCAAATATGACCTGAAAGATAAACCAGAGTCAGCATGAATTGAAGTTATAATCTCATGTGTGCATTCGTTTCGTGCTTACTGGTGACTTATTTTTGCTTTCATCTCTAGCTGGCAAAACCATCAGAAATCTCATTGTTGCAAAAATATTTAGTACATCCAATACACAAGATACACACACGATTCTCGCCCGCAACACCGCTTAATCTTCTTTTAGCTTCTCAATTCTGGTATACGCCAAGCTAGTAAGATGTCTTCGATTTATCCGTAGTTTAGACTTGCGTAAACTGCTCATCAAATATCCTGGAAACCGTAATTGCTTAATGCACTGATAATAATGTTTTTTCTCTCACAATAATGTTCTTTGCACTCTTCGTTTTAACGTCACTATTTCATCTAGGTATTTTAATGATTTCTTTTGACTGCAAGCATTAATAAAATTCATAGTACCCTTAACATTAGCAATAAGAAGAAAAAATATATGTAAGAACCGTTTAATTCATATTTTTTTCAAATTTCTATAAATAATCAGCTCTTTATCTATATATAAAAAGGCCTGACAAAATAGGAAATGTAAACGTAATTAATGTGAATTAAGGAACAACCAAGCAATTGCATGCATCACCTCCAGTTCAACTTCAATGCCCGAACATGCTTTTTCTGCTTCCATAAATTATTACGCGTTGATATAGGGAAGAGCGTTGTTATATTAGACAAAGCCGAATATATAAAAAAGGAAAATGTTTTTAATGATATTACAGAAATCACGCGTTTAAAGGTTAAATCCTATGAAATAGACAAAATGGAGCGCAAGTAATAAATGAAATTAAGATCTTAAAAGATGCTGGTTTAATTGATGAGGCCGTTGCACAGAAGCTCAAACCAGTTGGATCATCACCATACTAAAATGTTCATTATAATGAAGGTTGCGATCTTGATCGAAACGCCTGACCCTTTATGTAAATATATTTCCCAATATCAAATAAGAATTTTATAGTGCTGAAGGGGCAATACATCCGGGAGACCAGTTTCGTCCTTATTGAGAACTTGTCCAACCAATGCTCATTTAAAAATACCAAAAGTTTGTTATATGCTGCCAATATTATCAATGGTCAATTCACCGTACTATGCAATACTTAGTTTGTATACTGGAACCATTGCGCAAACTACTAGGTAATTATTCGGTTGCCGGTTATTTGATGTTTTTTAACAGATTTCAAGATAAACCTGTAAAAATCTAAATTACGGTGTCTGGTGATGTTAATTTTCTGTTTACAACTGTTCCAATTGAAGAAGCAATCGATGTTGTAGTCCAAACGGTAGACCAAAACATATTACCTTCTATGATGCCATTTCACGCGAAAGATTAACAGTTTAGTTTTAATGAAAGCATTCATAGAGAGATTGTGGTGGGGTAATTTGTAGCCCCCTATTTCCATTGCTAGCTAAGACTTTCAAGACTTTCATCTTGAGATCGACCAGGTGGCTACTTAAATGGTGAATACATGAATGCATTTGCGGAACGTATATTTGAAATCTCACACATATGTTCTCCAGACGTAGCATTTAGGATAATTACTAAGTGCGTTAACAGAAATGAGTTAGCCGCATATAAAGCTTTTTGGACAAACAAACTACGGCAGGATTTATTCAAGCAGAAGAATAGTTTTCGTGCATTGAGCTTGAATTGTAGGTGATGCACGCAATTGATTGATTGTTCTCTTACTTTACACTTTCTCCACGTTGACATTATAAATTTTGTTTGGCCTTTCGTTATATATATACATACATATATATATATATATATATATATATATATATATATATATATATATATATTTAAATATATGGTAATTTATAGATACTTGAGAAGAATACGAACAAAAATGTTTCTTGTATTTGATAAAATTTGTACTATGAATTTGTAATACTCACCACGTTACACTAAGTTCCATTAAATTGAAGTTTACACACACACACACACACACACACATATATATATATATATATATATATATATATATATATATATAATATATATATATATATGTTGTACATTGTGTATTACGGGTTTATTTTTGAGTTCATATGCATATGTGTCTGTGTACGTGTCTCTGATTGTGTATTTGTCATTCTCATTTGATTGCAGAGTGATGCTTGAGATCTTGTTATTCTGGTATTGATGGATTGAGCCTTGACAAATTTTTTTATTTGTCGGCTGTTACGTTTACGTATGTATTCCTCAGTAGACTGTCTTTCCTTACGTCCTGTTGTTGAAATTCAATTTGTCCCCTTGGGAACAGCAAAGGGTGCGTTAATTGGTCGTCTTGTGCAATTTCTTTCACTGTTAACGATGGTTGTGAAGCCGTTGGTGCTGCAGCTTTTTCTTCTTTAGTTTGTTGCTAATCCGATGGATTATTTGTTGAGGCAGGTCTTCTGGGTTTTATGGCTTTCCTGGATGCTAATAAATTTTTGTTTTGCTTGTTTGATTCGTGGCCAGTCGATTAACATTTCCTGTTGCTTAAAAGAATGGGAAAACGCGAGACTGGAATGATCAATAGATCTGCGTTTTACAAAAAGAGGCTGAATTTCAGTTGTTTTTTGAAGGAATTTCTTTATTGCGCACCTGGATTAATTGAAATTACCTGATCTGCGTTTTGACTAACGCAGCTTTCATTGTTCCAGTAATTTTCTTTTGGCAAGATATTTCGACCTACCTTTTCCTTTTTTTCGTGAAATGCAACTGATGAAGGCCTACGGTAAGGTAGGTCGAAATATGTTATAAAGAAATTACTGGATCAATGAAAGCTGCGTTAGTCAAAACGCAGATCAGGTAATTCCAGTTGTTTTGTTTCTTGAAGATTTTTCGATGGCCTTTGGCGGCCACCTTCTATTCACACATCATAATAAGTTTTTTAAACTTTTGAGGATGGCTGAACTGAAGAAGGCGACCTACAACGGCCTCCGAAATATCTTCAATAAAGAAACAACTCGAATTCAGCCTGTGTTAGTCAAAATACAGATCAGGTAAAATATCATGGCGGTGAAACTTTTTTGTGTTTAGGCCGGATGCTTTTTGTTTTAAATAAAGAGCTTCGTATATGTATAACAATTTTTCGGACTTTTCTTTGTGTATTACTGAGAGATTCAGCAAATTGGCTGGGTGCCTTGTGGCAAATATATCATGATCACTCTTTTAATTAATTTCTGTGGTAAATGCTGCCGGATTCTATTTATCAATTTCTGTTTCGTACGTCCAATATATGCACTACTGCATATAAATTAAAATTTGTCGATTTGAAAGGATTTGGATAGAATTTACCATTGATCTTTGGCATCATAACCTCTGATTCATTGTGCGCTGAAAGTAATGTTAACTTTTATATTAATGAAATTCTCCTTAGTGAATCGATTTAACCACCATGAGATTTATGAGGCCGGTAAGTCGCCTCTGAACAGTTAATTTAGGAAAACATTTTTGATGGTATCCTCTGTAGTACGAGTGGACGTGGTCTGATGTTTACCTCTATTAACCGCTCCGGGTAGTTCTTTATTAGCAAACATTTCCCCGTGTAGCATAGCTCTTCTTCGATCTTGTGCTCAGAGCAAATCTTCCTGATTTGGTTGGCGGGGGGTGTTAACTAGGTTTCATTTGTGACATTTTGGTACACTGCTGCTATAATTAATGTATTTATCAGTAAAAGTAGATTTTCTATGTATTGCCAGTGTCAAGTCACAAATTTTTCTCGAGTGAGTTGGATGCCAAAAAAAGATATTTGTTGTCTTTCTCTGCTTCGAGAATGTGTTTGGTGTCTGGATCGTCTTTATTAACTTGTTTGAGGATTTCGTTTTACTGAGCTGCATCTGTGATTAACAACTATATTACCTACATACCTTTGGTAGATTGTGCACTGATCAATTTGTTTTTCAAACTCGCTTGTATACATCTGCCACGAGAGGTGCATTCCAGTCTTCCATAGCTACACCAGTGAATTGACGGTTATAATTCCCGTCAAATGTAAATTGCATGTTTTTTGTAGAGGCTAATATGAAGTCTTTGAGATCATTGGTGTCTATAGGAAAATCCTGATGCCCACTCATAATCAGGTCACACAAGATCGTCGTTATTTTTACAGTTGGATGTTTCTACATAGTAATGAGACATCAAGAGAAACCATTTTGTTTTGTAGGATATGTTCCCCTTCAATTCATCTGATCGCTCGAACAAATCCTTGATGGTTTTCTTATTTATCAAATTTCATAGTGGTTGAAGTAGTTTTCAGAGAAACTTAGCTGGTTTATGTTGCGGTGCTTTGATCATTAAAATAATGGACTGCATCGAAGGAGTTCATGAGTCTGTTAAGGTTTTATGAGTTTTTGGTTTGTCGTAAAGTCTGGCAGGGTTTGTTCCGATAGGTTTTGTTTTTTTAAATTCTGTGAGCATTGTTCTGCTTTCTGAATAAGCCACAGAAGATAAAACGTCTTTTCCATCCTTGTCAGAATAGCATTTATTCTTAATTCAACATTCGTTGAATCATCCTTCTGTTTGTTGTCTGGTTTGAATTTTGATTAACCATTTAAGTTCTCGTTCATAGAAGCAAGGGCTTCAGGAATAACAACTCTTGATTCTTGTTCGTGTGTGACAAGTCGTATAGTTTTGTCGGATTATAGTTTTCTTAGTTCGTCTATATGTTTCTTTGTAATCATTTGGCTGTCTTCGAAATTCGTTCTGTATTCTTTTTGTGTGTTAACTTTCTCAGCTTTCAGTCCTTGACTAGTGTTTGCTTGTGAGACGATGCCTTTTTTAAATTCGTTGTCGAAATTAATTTAAAAATTCCTGGCACCATCATGTATTTCAAACGAGGCCCCCAGCCTTTTTGGCGAATCTCCATTACTACAGGATGCAATTTCCGATAAATGATTATAAATATACGAAGCTCTTTACACAAAGCAATAGACACTCGGTCTAAACTCGCACAAGTTTCACCTACATGATATTTTAATCGAATGGTCACTGATCACACGACCAAACAACAATTTGTTAACATCCATGCGAGCCTGAACATCAGTCAATCCAGCTTCATGAAACATGCGATCGGATTGGTTTAAGACTAAAGAAAATCAGCTGCGCAACCGGCATCACAACCATAGTTATTGGTGACGGAAATTGCACAACAAAATGATCAATCAACTCTGCAATCCACAAGCCATGCGCTGTTTAAAAGTGTGCAAAGTGAAACGTATATCCCGGGAAAAGTAAACTTTAATTCAAGACGACATGTAAAATACAGCTTCTCTATAGCTGTCATTGTGGTGCATTGTAACACATACCTTAGCGATTCGAAACGTTTGTAACATATAAGATTATTATAAAGCATCAAGCACTGTGTCGATTGCTTGGACGTCACTCCTAATTTTAGAATGCCCTTGAATTAATTACGGCAAGTGTGCCGGCAGCAGTAGATCAGCTTAGGTTTGCCACACTAAAGTGGCCACTGCCATACTTCCCCTGAAGAAGTTTTACCTTCAGTTCTGCCTACGGAGAACAGGCATTAATCCGTATTCGAGCTACTTCAAAACAGAAATTCTGTACAGCATAAGACTCTCGACGCAAAGAATAATTAGACTGGCACAGTCGCCTATCCAATTGAGGTTTTCCCACGGCCTTTAAACATTCTCGAATCACAAATAAGTCAGTCAACGATGTTAATTACTTAATAAACCAGTTGAGAATGTTAACAATCATGTATGTAGTTCTTGTCCATCTATTTTTGTTGTGACGTGGGTGGTCCAATGGATAAACCAGATTTGTTATACTCCGTAGCTCTAGGCTAGTTTGCATATACCTACGCGAGAAACTCAAATCTTCTTTAGCGAACGTATGGGTTCAACCACACGTTGAGTTATTCTTCTAGACCTTTATGAGCTCTATCTTGATGAACGTTAAACTGAAGGCGTAATAATGACGTATTTTCCTATTTGGTCGGTGGTTGTTAAAAGATTATTTACCCGATTACATTCATTTGTGATGACTTTGAATGGCTTGTTAAATAGTGTGTACATCGATAAAGTTTTTTCTTGCTTTTTTATTGAATTTCAGCGTATTTGGATTGTCAGATTTTTGTTACTTAATAGAATTTCATTAGCCATCAGTCTTGTCGATTTTTCAAAAAGCATTAATTAAGACGTGAATCAAGACATACATTTTCAAAAAGGGTTGTCTAGATTTAAAAGAATCATGTTGCGCGACAGGGAATAGATTATTTACCTGATTTTCGAATTGCGTACCGAATTGTTTGAATCCACTGTCTTCATGATTTTGCCAGATATTTCGATATTCTGGTACGGATATCTTTTTCAATGGCAAGCACATCACCCACTAAGTTGACAATCAATATGTCAAGTGGAAATATTAGTTTAAACTGCCACATTTATACTTGTTGTTAGATCTCTTAAGCATAACTTGTTTTTTTTAAAATAAAAATGCTAGGAAAGTGTATGTTAAATTGGTTTGTGTATGTCTACGTGTACACTCTTCCAAATGAGATTACAGTGATTTAATGGCAATTACTGACAACTCACTAGATATTACCTGATCTGCGTTTTGACTAACGCAGCTTTCATTGTTCCAGTAATTATCTTTTAGCAAGATAATCCAGGTGCGAAACACGGAAACTCCTTCAAGAAACATTTAACATGGAATTATAGCAGCAATGCCGTTAAATGGTATAATAAATATACGTTATTGAAACAACAAATTGTGAGGCAAGTGTCAAATATTTCCTTTTTAAGTATTTGTTTAAAACATGATGTTATTCCTAAATGCTTTCGTTTTAAATTAAATTTTAAGTTAAATGCTTATGGCATGTCCCTTAAGCATGAGCTTTGTATAAATATTATAAAAACTTTGATTCGTGATTTAGTTAAACGTAAGATTATACTTATTAAGGAAAAAACTAGACTAAGATCGATGTTAACTTCTCTTTTGCACGCAGATGATTTTAAATGCATTGAGGATTTCAGTGATAAAGCCCGTAATAGAGAAATTAAAAAAGTAAGAATTAGACATAATAAAAAATTAGCTGACTTGGGAATTTATAGACCCCAAGAAAATGATAATTTAATCGGGACTAATAGAATAGTAAATCTATCAACATTAAATCTTAAGAAGGATCAAGTTGAACTACTTAACCGTGGTTTAAACATGGCTATTCCTAATGAAAGATCGGTTAGAAACGAATTAATTACTGAGGCTGTCAAAACGGCAAAGCTTCTTTCGGATAATGATAAGGTGAAATTTGAATTAGACGTTGCCTCATTGGTTTTAACACACAAAGAGGATAAAGTTAAGCCTAATTATGAAATTAAACGTCTCAGAAAAGATTTAGTATCAAATAATGTTATATGTCTTAAGGCAGATAAAGGAGGAGCTACAGTTCTGATGAATCAATCTGATTATAACAATAAAATGATAGAACAGTTAAGTAATGCTGAAGTATACAATAAAATAACAAAAGACCCTACTGATAAGTTACAAGGGCAAGTAAAATTATTAATCAATAAAATGATTGCTAATGAAGAATTGGATTCGACGCATGGTAACACTCTCATTCAAAGAGATACGGTTGCACCCAGAGTTTATGGTTTAGTTAAAGTGCATAAGCCGGGTAATCCTTTAAGAATTATAGTGAATGTACAACACTCCCCAACATATAAAATTTCAAAGTTTTTGTGCCATAGAATAAGAAAATATTCCTATTTCTTAGAACATACCTTGCTTAACTCATATCATTTGGTTGAAATTATTGATAAATATGTACTAGATGAAAAGGATAGATTAATAAGCTTAGATGTAGTATCTATGTACACAAATATACCGGTACCTGAGGCTCTGGATTGTTTTAAACGTTTCCTAGTTGATCACCCACTAATATTAGAAGGAAGCAAAATGACGTTAGGACACGTCATGGAGATGATGTGTATTTGTATGTCCTCCACTTATTTTAAATTTCGTAAGGAATTTTATAAACAAATTAGAGGCGTTCCAATGGGACAACCTTTATCGGTCCCAATAGCCAATATCTTTATGCATTATTTGGAAAATAATCTGTTGGATAAGACTCCATTGAAACCAAAACTGTACCTACGTTTCTTGGATGATATATTACTGATCTGGAACCATGGTGACAATAAATTGGTAAATTTCTTAAATTAATTTAGCTAATCGAATGAGCGAACTACAATTTACCTTAGAAAGGGAATCGTCGGGTGAATTACCATTTTTAGATGTCAAATTAATTAGAAATGGTCTGAAATTGGGAAGAGATATTTATAGGAAGGATACTTATTCAGGAATCCTTCTTAATTTCAAGTCCAATCACCCGTTTCGTATGAAAGTCGGGATCTTAAAGTCATTAACATTAAGAAGTCTCAAGTTAACAGATATAAAGCATAGGAAGTTAGAATTAGACAGACTACGCGATATATTTAAGACTAATGGTTACCCTCCTCATTTAATAGATACAACAATGAGGGACATGGTGAAGAAATTTAATCCTAGTTTGAGATACACAAAAGCGGATAAGGATAAGGAAGAGCGGAAGGTCATGGTATTACCGGACTCTATATTAAGTAGGAAAGTGAAATCAATAGCTTTAAAATACAATATAAGGACCGTTTTAAAACAGCCCCTTACACTAGGCACTATACTCCCTAACCAAAAAGAAAAGATTGAACCCTTAGACACTTCAGGAGTGTATGAGATCCCATGCAATGATTGCAGTCTCAAGTATGTTGGTGAAACCATGCGTCCAATCAAAGTAAGAAGAGGTGAACATAAAACTGCGTGTAAATATGGACATATTGCTAAATCTGATCTTGCTCGTCATGTAGTGGAGACTGGGCATACTATCGACTGGGAGGAATGCAAACGCATAGCAATATGTAGTCGTAATAGGATGACGAGATTGATTAGGGAATCTATAGAAATTAAATCTAGAGATAATATTATGAATGAAACAGCTGTTGAAAAATCCTTAGGTCCGATTTGGAATACTGCACTAGCTAGTGGAAGAAAAAGGCGATTGCATGAATTGGTAACTGAAGCTAGCTCCAGTAAAAGATTAAGAACATCAGATTAAGATTGACTAATTAGTGGGCTTTTATTCAACAAATGAATAAACAATTATTATTAATATAATCTTCAAAATTTCATCTCTAACTATTCATTTGATTTTAAAACAAATAGTGATTTCAACCTTAATTTTCTGTTTTACACCCCCACCCTAACCATTGGAAATATTCTAATAATACAATAGTTATAAGTAATAATTTGTCTGACGCGTGCAAAGGGTAAATTAATGTCTATTGACTGCAGTTTCATTTAGATGTACGTACATGTGTATCAAAATAAAATAATTTAACCAAGTTTTTTAGTTATGCATACACATACACATGGACATGCGTGGCGTGCGCCATTAACTGATATTAACTTCTCTAGCTTGAGTACAACCTAGTCGTTCGGACTTCTGGTTTTATCACTCATGGCATGTTTTTATGACGAGTGTTTCTGAATTATGGGTCTCCCCATCTCAGTTACGTCATTTACATTGAGTGTGTTTAAAAAAACGAATAGTTATTGCATGCAATTGATAAATTATTATTTAGCCACTCTGGTCTAAATTAGTTAGATGAAAACAACAGTTATGAAAATGCACACACACACATAAGTGACACGCGTATAACCAATGAAAGGTCAGTCTGGGGTATATAAATATTATGACTAGAGGAAATAACGCGCTTGCTTCATTTGTTTCGTGAAATGCATCTGATGAAGATCTTCGGTAATGAAGATCGAAATATTATAAAAAAAGAAAATTACTGGAACAATGAAAGCTGCGTTAGTCAAAACGCAGATCAGGTAATTACAATTATTCCAGGTGCGCATCAAGGCAACTCCTTCAATTCACTGAATAAGCGTACTTCATGCCTGTATTGGCCTTGTGTTCCTTGTTTGTTTCTGATTGAGAAGTAATCAGTTACTGAACGTGTACACTCATCCCCGTGAAATTACAGCGATTTAGCAACATGTGACTGATCCACTAGATAAAGGTATGCCACGTCTGTGTGTTTGTGTGTATGTGTGTGAGTGTTTGCTTAAGACTGAGAATTAATCTGTTACATGTAATTACAGGCACGTGTAACAGTCATTCAAGTGAAACTAAAATGATAACTGTCATTTACTATTTGCACACGTCAGACCTATTTTACACGTACTTTCCTAAATGAAGTAATTACGAGTGGCATTCCGGTGAGGAGGGGGCAAGATACGATGAATAAAGTAAATAATTAAGAGTTAGAAAAATTAAATTAGAAACGGATGACGTGTTTCAATGGGGTAGAAAGTTGAAAGGTTCGTAAAAGAAATTAAAAATTGCCTGATAAAGAAAGATACTAGCAATAGAGCAAAGAAAATTTGCCTTTAAAAAACCTTCCCATCATGCATAGATAAATGTTTGTTAAAGGCGTTACATTAATAACAGAACGTAAGATAATAGATAAAATAATATAACAAGTAATCAAAGACGAAATTATAAGACAATCCGAAAATAAATTAGGAGATATTTAATTACTCATCCTCCACCTCTATAAGTTAATATCAGTCTAGTGTTCTTATTCTTTTACTTGAGAGAGTTTCTTATTCTGATTCGTGCAAACTACGCTTCCTACCGTTATTTAATGCTGTATTCCAAATAGGACCTAGTGTGTTTTCTACGGCTGTTTCATTCATGGTATCATTTCTCAATTTTATTTCTATGGATTCTCTAATCAATCTAGTCGATCTTCTACGGCCACAAATTGATATACGTCTACAGCCATCCCAATTAATTGAGTGTCCTGTCTCTACTGTATGGCGTGCAAGATCCGATCTATTAACATGGCCATATTTGCATGCTGTTTTATGTTCCCCTCTTCTTACCCTAATTGGACGCATGGTTTCACCTACATACATCAAGTTACAGTCGTTACATGGAATTTCATATACTCCTGATGTGTCTAATTGTTCTATTTCCTATTTTTGGTTGGACAGTTTAATACCTAGGGTAATGGTCTGTTTTAAAATAGTACGTATATTGTATTTGGATGCTATCATTTTGATTTTCCTACTTAGTTTGGAAGCAGGAATTACCATTACCCTCCGATCATCTTTTGTTTTATTTGATTTCACGTACTTCCAGTCATGATTAAATTTACTTATAACGCTCATTATAGTGGCTTCAATTAACTTTAGAGGATACCCATTATCACTGAATATTTCTCGCGGTCTACCTAATTCAATCTCCATATGTTTTTTATCTGTTAATCTTAAGTTTCTTATTATCATCGATTTTAAGATACCGATTTTCATTCTATATAGGCGATTTGAATTGAAATTAAGAAGGATACCTGAGTAAGTATCCTTCCTATAAATATCCCGTTCTAGTTTTGTAACATTTCTAATTAACTTGACGTCCAGAAATGGTAATTCGCCTCATGAGTCATTTTCAATTGTAAATTTTAGCTCGCTCACCTGATTTGCTATATTTAAGAAATTTATCAGTTGATCCTCCCCGTGATTCCAAATAACTAATATATCATCCAAATATCGTACATACAATTTAGGATTTAGGGGCGTTATATCTAAGAGAGTCTTCTCCATGTAATGCATGAAGATATTAGCTATTGGAACCGATAGTGGTTGCCCCATTGGAACACCTCTAATCTGCTTATAAAATGCATTGCTAAATTTAAAATAAGTGGAGGACATACATAAGTCCATCATTTCCATGACATGTCTCATCGTCATTTTACTTCCTTCTAATATTACTGGATGATCAATCAGGAAACGCTGAAAATAATCTAGTGCTTTGGGTACTGGTATATTGGTGTACATTGACACCACATCTAAACTCACCAATCTATCGTTTTCATGTAGCTCACATTTATCGACAATCTCAACCAAATGGTATGAATTCATCAAAGTATGGTCTAAGAAGTACGAATATTTCTTTATTCTATGGCATAGAAACTTAGACATTTTATATGTTTGAGAGTGTTGGACATTAACAATAATTCTCAATGGGTTACCTGGTTTATGTATCTTTACTAACCCGTACACTCTAGGAGCGACTGTATCTCTTTGTATGAGAACGTTACCATGTGCTTGATCTAATTCTCCTTTAGCGATCATGCTATTGATCAATAATTTAACTTCTCCTTGTCGCTTATCCGTAGGATCTTTATTAATTTTAGTGTATACCTCTATTTTGTCTAGTTTTTCATGCATTTTAGAAATATAGTCAGATTGACTCATCAGAACCGTCGCTCCTCCTTTGTCTGCTTTCAAGCATATCACACTGTTTGCTATTAATTCGTGCCTGAGACATTTTACTGCATAATTTGGCTTATATTTCGCATCTTCACACGTTAGCACAGCTGCCGGTACGTCTATTTCAAGCATAACCTTATCTTTGTCTAGATCACTAATTGATCAAATGTGTAAAAACTATTTGTTTCGAGTTGCATTCAAACCTGGCTTGGAACTAGAAAGTTTAATACAAAAATGTGTACTGTAAATTATCAGAATTCTTATTGGAAAATAATGAAAAATAAGAGTGATTTAAAAGTTGTATTGAGGCCTACACTTTATACCATATGGCATTCCACAATATTTTAAACACATACTTCGTTATTGGTTCTCAAAAACAATCTAACTAGCGCTTGAACGGGAATGAACCAATTTTAAACTTTTCAATACAGTTCATTTGATAATTTGGTCTTTAATTACAACGTTTTCCTGAGGACCATTTGGTATTAATAATTAGAAATGCAAACGGCACTTTTGGTTCCTTGTGTTTCCTTGATCAACTGTAATCAGTGACCGAAACTTGTTGCTGATTATGCCATATCAACCAAAGTAATTATGTACTGACAGAATAAGTACCTCCATCGAACTCGCGATCATTTACTTCTGAGTCATGAAACTCGTCCAGTCCGGCAGTGGTATCTCGAATTGTATGCAGATCTGGATTGTTCACCAAATTTACATTCGTTAGTGACACTCTTGAAAGGATTGCCCAATTATTCACCCCTGATCTGACAATATGAACAGACTTCATGCCAATTGTGTTAGCGAATTAGAGTTTCGATGCATGAAGTAATTACATGTAGGTTGTTTTTATTAATTTAACATTGAAAAAGGTGGTAAAAATCCATCTGATATCTTCATGTCTCAATAACAATACGTCAAGTAGTGCGTTAGACAGGTTTTTCTTGTTCGCAAGTAAACTGCATGTGATGTTCCACATTGTAAAAATCTTTAAACATATCGTTTGTTTATATATCTTTGTTTGGGCCTATAAATTTATCATATATCATCATATATATATATATGTGTGGCAAGATTTATTAATAAGTCGTTGTAGCTTTAATATTTCCAGATAAAACATGTAAACATTTGCTGGAAAGCTTCATAACAGACTGCTCATGAACTTGCGTGAGGGCAAATTTAATTGCTGTGGTATACTTATTAAGGAGAATGTTTAGATCGGTATGTGGAGTGATTAGATTATCGACAAACTTCCAGATGAAATCGTTGGTTTTGTCAACATGGATTCTTGTAAATAAATTTTTGACATCGAAATCATGCTTATCTTGATATTGTTCGAAATTCTTTAAATCGTTTGCCAACTTGAAGTAAACACCAATCCCCTTTTATTTAATGTCGCCGATCAACAGCAAATCTACCATCAGTCACACGTATCGACACGTTTAAATCTTCCATGATCATCATCAGAGTAGAACTGCAAACTGACAAGCGAGGGTCAAACCGCAATGAATATATGAATATATATTAGATATGCGACTCCAAACTCTAGTAGTCTCGCATACATTGTACTTGACTGGAAATATCGGCTGAACAATTTCTATGCAGTCACGAACATTAAATTTTTGCGGCTTTCTCCACGCATATATTTAGGTAATACAATTAAACAATTATTGATTGCACGAGTTGATGTTATGCAAATTTGATTTAAAGTATTATTATCATCAACCGCAGAGTCAATAACTGTTTGATTGTTTTACTTATATATATATTTCGATTTAGGAAGAAAAAATACATTAATAACAAAGTGGATAATGGCCGTTTATTTCGAGATTACTAAACTTCGCTATACAATCTTTCATTTATATGCATTCTGAGTTTTCATTTGAATATGTGGGTGACAACAAATCTGACTCGGTTTTACTTCTATTTCTTGTTTTTGACTGATTGGTAAGTGTGTATGTGTTTGTGTCTGTGTGTGTGTGCCTGTTTGCATGTAAATGTCCTCGCTGTATTGCAAAGTGATGTCTGAGATCTGGTCATTATTGTATTGATGGTTTGAGAATTAACCATCTTTTCTCATTGTTCGCTCTTACGTGTACGAGTACTATTTTATTGAATGTAGTTTTTAGTTTCACTTTTTCGCGCAAATTTGTGTTCTTCACTTGGTAACAGCAAAAGTGCGGATTGCAGTGTTAAACAATCATATTGTTTGGAAATTTCTATCACTGTGTGTGCATCTGTTTTTTTCCTCTTCAGTTTGTTGCCAATCAGACTAAATGTTTGTTGAGTCTAGTCGAGGGCGTGTTCGGTATGGCCTGGATACTAGTAAATTATGTATTAGGTGTTGCGAACCTAGTAACAAATTAGTTCAGTTGTTACTAGAAAGGTAAGCCAAAGGCAGCATAAACGGAAAGTATAATCTCATGCACATTCGTTTCTTGCTTACTGGCGACTCATCAGTAGGAGCCGGTATTACGCCCTTTAACCACTATATATTTTGGTCAAGAATGTTGGATAATAGGACGGTACAATCTCCTAGACGAATGTGTAAACCTGCAATAGTGAAGCTAACATAATCTAAATTCAACGACAATACGACTTCAATGCTAACTCACATTATATAATATATATACCGAGTCTGTAAAGGATACTAACACTATAGCTATTGTGTTAGTAACTGATACCTTTTTTGAAATCGATGAGTACCGGATACTAACACTATGGTTTCCGAGTCGGTACATGATACCAACCTGATGGATATAAATTTATGCTATAGTTCACCGAAATTGAGAATTACAACAATTTCTGAACACATGTTACTCCAGTAAATCCATACACCCTGGCCTTGATCGATATCAGTTATCACATTTCGCGGTAACCATGGCATCATTCAATTCAATATATAACAGTTAAATACTGTTTTTTGCGGAGAACTAATATATATATGTAAGTATGTATTAGGTGTTTCGAACCTAGTAACAGATTAGTTCAGTTGTGACCAGAAGGATAAACCAAAGGCAACATGAACGGAAAGTATAATCTCATGCACATTCGTTTCGTGCTTAATAGCGACTCATCAGTAGTCGCATTGTCGTAGACTATACGATGTTAGCTTCACTACTGCAGGTTTACACATTCGTCTGGGAGATTGTACCGTCCTATTATCCAACATTCTTGGCCAAAATATATAGTGGTTAAAGGGCGTAATACCGGCTCCTACTGATGAGTCGCCAGTAAGCACGAAACGAATGTGCATGAGATTATACTTTCCGTTCATGCTGCCTTTGGTTTATCCTTCTGGTGACAACTGAACTAACTTGTTACTAGGTTCGCAACACCTAATACATACTTGCATATATATTAGTTCTCCGAAACAAACAAAATTTAACTTTTATACTAGTAAATTGTTGTTGAATTTTGTTATTCGTGGCCAGTCGATAAGAATATCATGTTGATGAAACTTTTGAATATTTAGGTCAGGTGCTTGTTGTTTTATATAAAGGGCTTCATAAATAAATAATAATTTTTCTGATTTTACTTTATGTAGAATTGAGAAATTGGTCAAATTGACTGGGTGTCCCATTTCCAATATATGATCGGAAAGGGCTGATTTTCCTGACGGTGCCAAGCCTTTGTTAATCAATTTCTGTGCTAAATGTTGCTGGATTCTGTTTATCAATTGCTTCTTCGTACATCCGATATATGTGCAACCGCACATACATGAGAATTTGTAGACTATGAATGATTTGGAGAGAATTGGCAATTGACCTTGGGTATCCAACCTCATGATTCTTTGTGTACTAAATGTGATATTAACTTTAACACTACGAAAATACTACTTAGTCATACTATTTAGCCGCCGTGCAATTATTGATGTTGGTACGTCGCCTCTAAATTGTAAATTTAGGGAATTCTGCTTGACGGTATCCTCTCTAGTACGAATCTGTCGTGGTCTGATGTTGACATCAATTAGCAAAAGTACATTCTACGGAATAAAATGGTCTCGCTTAACGTCTCATCCTTATTTACAAACATACCACTGGATAAGACAACGAAGATCTTCTGTGACCTTATTATAAATGAGTTTTATGATTTCCTATAGACACCATTAACATCAAAGACCTGATATTAGCATGTAAAACACGTTCAATTTGCATTTGAAGGGATATACTACCTTCAGATCAATGGTGTAGCTATGGGAAGCTGCATTGCACCCCCCTGGCAGATGTATACATGTATCATCTTGATACAACGAGCCTAAAATGTACAATTTAACAATGCGCACTCTACAAAAGTTATGTAGATGATATATTGTTGTTCATCTCAGAAGCAGCAGACCATTCCGAAATCTTCAAACAAGCAAATGGAGCCGATCCAGATATCAAATTCAATATCGAGGTAGAGAAAGACAATAGTTTTCCCTTCCTTGGCATCAAACTCACTCGAGAAGAAAATGGGGATTTGACACTGGCCAAATATAGAAAATCCACTTTCACCGGACAATAAATTCACTACAACAGCATTGTGTCAAAACCCCACAAAAGAAACTTGGTAAACAACCTAGCAAACAGAATCAGGAATACTGCTCTGAACACAAGATCGAGGAAGAACTGGGCTAGCTGAGGAAAATTTTGCTAATGAACAACTACCCAGAGCGTTTCATTGATGTCAACATCAGACAACGGCAGATTCGTACTAGAGAGGATACCGTCAAGCAGGTTTTCCTAAACTTACCATTTAGAGGCGACGTACCAGCCTCAATAATTGCATGGCGGCTGAATAGAATAACTAAGGACAACTTTCCCAGTGTTAAAGTTAATATGACATTTAGTACACAGAGAATCATAAGGTTGGATGCCAAAGATCAATTGCCAATTCTCTCCAAATCATTCATAGTCTACAAATTTTCATGTATGTGCGGTAGCACATATATCGGACGTACGAAGAAGCAATTGATAAACAGAATCCAGCAATATTTTCCGCAGAAATTGATTAAAAACGGCTTGGCACCGTCAGGAAAATCAGCTATTTCTGATCATATATTGGAAACGGGGCACCCAGTCAATTCGACCAATTTCTCAATTTTACATAAAGCAAAATCAGAAAAATTATTATTAATTTATGAAGCCCTTTATATAAAACAACAAGCACCTGACCTTAATATTCAAAAGTTTCACCAACATGATATTCTAATCGACTGGCCACGAATAACAAAATTCAACAACAATTTACTAGTATCCAGACAAGACCGAACACGGACTCGACTAGACTCAACAAACATTCAATCGGATAAATGTTTCTTGAAGGAGTTGCCTTGATGCGCACCTGGAATAATTGTAATTACCTGATCTGCGTTTTGACTAACACAGCTTTCATTGTTCCAGTAATTTTCTTTTTCCATAATATTTCGATCTTCATTACCGAAGATCTTCATCAGATGCATTTCACGAAACAAATGAAGCAAGCGCGTTATTTCCTCTAGTCATAATATTTATATACCCCAGACTGACCTTTCATTGGTTATACGTATGTCACTTGTGTGTGTGTGCATTTTCATAACTGTTGTTTTCATCTAACTAATTTAGACCAGAGTGGCTAAATTGGTTGAATGAAAACAGTTATGAAAATGCACACAGTATTACGTATAACCAATGAAAGATCAGTCTGGGGTATAAATATTATGACTAGAGGAAATAACGCACTTGCTTCATTTGTTTCGTGAAATGCATCTGATGAAGATCTTCGGTAATGAAGATCGAAATATTATGGAAAAAGAAAATTACTGGAACAATGAAAGCTGCGTTAGTCAAAACGCAGATCAGGTAATTCAATCGGATAGGCAACAAACTGAAGAGGAAAAAAACAGATGCACACATGGTGATAAAAATTTCCAAACAATACGAGTGTTCTACATTGCAATCCGCACTTGCGCTGTTACCAAGTGAAGAACACAAATTTGCACAAGAATGTGAAACGAAAAACTACACTCAGAAAAATAGCACTCGTACACGTAACAGCGAATAATGCGAACAGATGGCTAATTCTCAAACCATCAATACACCAATGACCAGATCTCACACATCACTTTGCAATACTGTGAGAAGGTCATTTAAATGCAAACAGGCACACGCACAGACACACTTACCAATGAGCCAACACAAGGATTAGAAGTAAAATCGAGTCAGATTTGTTGCAACCCACATATTAAAATGACAACCAAGAATGTATATAAATGAAAGATTGTAGAGCGAAGTTTAGTATTATCGAAATAAATGGCCATTATCCACTTTGTTATTAATGTGTTTTTTCTTCCTAATTAGAAATAGTCTCTGTAATATGGCAATGGACATAATAAAGATATATATATATATATATATATATATATATATATATATATATATATGTGTGTGTGTGTGTGTGTGTGTTTGTAGAAATGCAGAGAAATGTTCATGTTTGTGACTTCATATAAATTGTGCAGCCGAATTTTTCAGTCAGTTTGCTGTCGAACTCCGATGATGATCATAGGTCGAAACGTGTCAGTACCTGTTCCAATTGTTAACTTGAACTGAATTTACTCATGCTTTTATTATTGTATTTTTGAGTTTTTATATGAAGAAACAACTACCCGATTATTAGGATTATTATTTCTTGCTGTAATTAAGATCTTTAAACAGCCAAGTATGCTTTTATCTTGTTGGCGTATGTTAATCCAAATAGACTTCAGAATTTAACATTTCTGATCTATGGAAATGGATTAATCTATGTGCGGTTCTTCTTAACATGTAAATTGTTTTAATTTGGAATAATATAGCACATACACTTTTTGTTCTTTTGTATTAGTTGCCCGATTACTTCTGTTATGGACTCTTCGTCTAAAAGCAGCTCTTCCGAACAAGTTTTAAGACACGGCTTTCGAAGCGCTGTCGATATGGATTGTGAGGTATAGCTAAAATCATGCGAACTTTGTTTATATATATATATAATGTAAATTTTACTTATTCTGTTAAAATGAAAAGCAAATTTTGGAAATTTAGAAAATCGCCTATTATAGTTTCCATTCTTAGAGTTTTCATTTTGCACTATTAGTTTCGTAAATATCCGATTGATCCCTATTTCGAAGTACACATCGAGTTCGTATTAGTGGTGGATGGACCCAGATTAGAAAGATATATTTTAGTGAAGATAATTACTCGAGAATCCTCCTCCATTTCTTCTCAAGCCACCAATATGTAATGAAAATAGACATTCTCAAATCAGTGATATTAAAGAACCTTAAAATGGTGGATTTGAAATAAAGAGAGAAGTAATTGATGAGACTAAAACAAATATTCAAAATAAAGGGCTATCTAACAATTACAATAGAGAGGTTAATGAATTATTTGAGATTTAAAGGTAAAATAAATAACCAAGCAAAGAAGGAAACAGAACTAGAAAAGCGAAAAATTATGGTATTACCTGATTCAAAATTAAGCAGCAAAATTAGAATAATAGCAGCTAAATGCAATATCAAAACAGTTTTAAGACAATCAGTTACTATAGGCAATAAACTACCGAACCAAAATAAAAAATAATACCTCTTAACAAATAAGCACTTTATACAGTACCTTGCAGAGTGTAAGCTCAGGTATATGGGCGAAACTATGCGGCTGACAAATAGGTGTAGAGGGGAACATAAAACGGCAAGCAAATACGGATACATTTAAAGATTATATCTAGCTAGGCATTCAAAGGAAACAGGTCATGCAATAGACTGGGATGGATGCAAATTCATCGTGCTATGCAACCGCAACAGAATATCTAGGTTAATTAGAGAGTCGATTGAAATATAATCGGTCAAAGACGTAATGAATTTGACATCGGTAGAAAGATCATTAGGCCAATATTTAATGAATCCTTTTCTGTGATCAGAAAATGGGAAGCAAATGAACCGGAGTTGATTATAAACCTGCGTAAGAGACCCGTTTATGAGAAACTGATTGAGAATGACCTAGAACGTTTAAAAAATTACTATTTTCTATATTTATCTTTCATTGCAGCCTACGCACATCATTTGTGTCAACAATTTAATTACCGTTACATCGCAATTGTACATTTATACCACACATATTCGATACTATCTTTCTCCGCCCTCCCATTAACATTATGGAAACTTTATGAGATTACGTATACGGGGATTTTGAGTTTGAGACCAATTCTTTGTTTGAAACCATTGGTGTGCCAAAAATTGAAATAGATCTATTTTGGACCGAGGTTACCACATTTGCTTTACTCTGCTATTGTGAGCATTTTGACTATGTGTGTATAATTAGAGGCCTGATGATGGAACGGTAAATTCCGTTCCGAAACGCAGCCAGTGAACGAAGATTTGATCGTACCTAATTTCCAATAGTTAGTCTAAACGATGTTGAAGATTTCGGAGGAAAAGGGCGAATCAGCAACCAGTCACCACGAAGATGAACTCGATGCGTACTTAGAAATGGAGATCAATTAGGCCATTGCCAAACTGATGGTGCACAGCGACAACCCACGAATGTAACTTGTGGAAACTTACTGCCCACTAGTGCGTTGCGGCTGGCGGTAGTTTTGTTACGTTGTTCGAAGACTGGTTAAATACAAAGGGTTTGGTGTTTACTTCAAGCTCGCAAACTTGATTTGAAGCATTGTTACCACCACCCGCGCAATCAATTATTGTTAAATATAATTGCTTTTTGCCACATTTTCGCATGTTTACTTAAGTAATCTTGTGTTACGTTCATAGTAAAATTAATCAACTGTCTTTGTTTAAACTAACTAACATTGCATCTGATGAAAATATTATATTAATCAGCGCTTTTAGCTCAGCCGACATTTTACTTCAATTTAAAATGCCACACGATTTGGAATGAAGTCATTACTCCGTATTTAATTTTCTTATTTTCGAGACTGTTTAAGTCATTGTTCTCATTTTCGGTTTAAACAAAATAATGCGGTGGGATTCTTAAAACCAGTAATTTAAAATTTAAATCATAGAATTAGCACCAGTTCATAAAACCTGGGGCGATGCTGTCAATAATTCAATTAATTAGGTATCTTGTAAAAAGAATCACCCGAAATAGGGACGCAATGATGTCAGGTATTGACGTAACATCTTCACTCAAATATGCCAATGTAGAAAGCAATCCACTCAATCTTTAATACTAATTGTATGTATGTATAAATGTGTGTATGTGTGCATGTATGTATGCTTGTATACATGACTGTGTGTATGTGTATATCTATTTATGTGTTATTATATTTATGCATCTGTGTGTGTAAGTATAATGTAAATTTGTATTATTATAATCAAGGTTGCGATCTTGATATAAACACCTGACCCATTAATTACTTACATATGTCAGTATAAACTAAGAATTGTATAGTGTAGAAAAGGCAATTCATCCAGTCGACCGGTTTCGTCCTTATTGGGAACTCATCAAGTACTGGCCAGAATTTGCCGCGGACAGGATACGAACCTGGGCACGTCTGCTTCGGAATCTGGTGCTCTAACCACTGAGCTCTCCTGCCGCACACTACACTACACACAATTTTCAGTTATATACTAACTAATGTAACTTGGTTAGTCAATTCTTCCTTTAGGTGGAGCTCATATGGCATCCATTTAGACCCAAAGTTCCAACTAACCATGCCCAATCTGTCATTACCGAACAGACACCACATTACATGGGGAAGTGGTATTGAAATGAACATTTATATAATTAAACGAACATTGGTTGCGCGGGTGGTGATAACAATTATTATAATCAAGGTTGCGGTCTTGATATAAACACCTGACCCATTAATTACTTACATATGTCAGTATAAACTAAGAATTGCATAGTGTAGAAAAGGCAATTCATCCAGTAGACCGGTTTCGTCCTTATTGGGAACTCATCAAGTATTGGCCAGAATTTGCTGCGGACAGGATACGAACCTGGGCACGTCTGCTTCGGAATCTGGTGCTCTAACCACTGAGCTATCCTGCCGCACACTACACTACACAAAATTTTCAGTTATATACTAACTAATGTAACTTGGTTAGTCAATTTTTCCTTTAGGTGGAGCTCATATAGCATCCATTTAGATCCAAAGTTCCAACTAACCATGCCCAATCTGTCATTACTGAACAGACACCACATTACATGGGGGAAATGGTATTGAAATGAACATTTATATAATTAAACGAACATTGGTTGCGCGGGTGGTGATAACAATTATTATAATCAAGTTTGCGGTCTTGATATATACACCTGACCCATTAATTACTTACATATGTCAGTATAAACTAAGAATTGTATAGTGTAGAAAAGGCAATTCATCCAGTAGACCGGTTTCGTCCTTATTGGGAACTCATCAAGTACTGGCCAGAATTTGCCGCGGACAGGATACGAACCTGGGCACGTCTGCTTCGGAATCTGGTGCTCTAACCACTGAGTTATCCTGCCGCACACTACACTACACACAATTTTCAGTTATATACTAACTAATGTAACTTGGTTAGTCAATTTTTCCTTTAGGTGGAGCTTATATGGCATCCATTTAGACCCAAAGTTCCAACTAACCATGCCCAATCTGTCATTACTGAACAGACACCAAATTACATGGGGAAGTGGTATTGAAATGAACATTTATATAATTAAACGAACATTGGTTGCGCGGGTGGTGATAACAATTATTATAATCAAGGTTGCGGTCTTGATATAAACACCTAACCCATTAATTACTGACATATGTCAGTATAAACTAAGAATTGTATAGTGTAGAAAAGGCAATTCATCCAGTAGACCGGTTTCGGAACTCATCATGTACTGGCCAGAATTTGCCGCGGACAGGACTCGAACCTGGGTACGTCTGCTTCGGAATCTGGTGCTCTAACCACTGAGCCATCCTGCCGCACACTACACTACACACATTTTCAGTTTTATACTAACTAATGTAACTTGGTTAGTCAATTTTTCCTTTAGGTGGAGCTTATATGGCATCCATTTAGACCGAAAGTTCCAACTAACCATGCCCAATCTGTCATTACTGAACAGACACCACATTACATGGGGAAGTGGTATTGAAAGGAACATTTATATAATTAAACGAACATTGGTTGCGCGGGTGGTGATAACAATTATTATAATCAAGGTTGCGGTCTTGATATAAACACCTGACCCATTAATTACATATATATGTCAGTATAAACTAAGAATTGTATAGTGTAGAAAAGGCAATTCATCCAGTAGACCGGTTTCGTCCTTATTGGGAACTCATCAAGTACTGGCCAGAATTTGCCGCGGACAGGATACGAACCTGGGCACGTCTGCTTCGGAATCTGGTGCTCTAACCACTGAGCTATCCTCCCGCACACTACACTACACACAATATTCAGTTATATACTAATTAATGTAACTTGGTTAGTCAATTTTTACTTTAGGTGGAGCTCATATGGCATCCATTTAGACCCAAATTTCCATCTATCCATGCCCAATCTGTCATTACTGAACAGACACCACATTACATGGGGAAGTGGTATTGAAATGAACATTTATATAATTAAACGAACATTGGTTGCGCGGGTGGTGATAACAATTATTATAATCAAGGTTGCGGTCTTGATATAAACACCTGACCCATTAATTACTTACATATGTCAGTATAAACTAAGAATTGTATAGTGAGAAATGGCACTTCATCCAGTAGACCGGTTTCGTCCTTATTGGGAACTCATCAAGTACTGGCCAGAATTTGCCGAGGACAGGATACGAACCTGGGCACGTCTGCTTCGGAATCTGGTGCTCTAACCACTGAGCTATCCTGCCGCACACTACACTACACACAATTTTCAGTTATATACTAACTAATGTAACATGGTTAGTCAATTTTTCCTTTAGGTGGAGCTCATATGGCATCCATTTAGACCCAAAGTTCCAACTAACCATGCCCAATCTGTCATTACTGAACAGACACCACATTACATGGGGAAATGGTACTGAAATGAACATTTATATAATTAAACGAACATTGGTTGCGCGGGTGGTGATAACAATTATTATAATCAAGGTTGCGGCCTTGATATAAACACCTGACCCATTAAATACTTACATATATGTCAGTATAAACTAAGAATTGTATAGTGTAGAAAAGGCAATTCATCCAGTAGACCGGTTTCGTCCTTATTGGGAACTCATCAAGTACTGGCCAGAATTTGCCGCGGACAGGATACGAACCTGGGCACGTCTGCTTCGGAATCTGGTGCTCTAACCACTGAGCTATCCTGCCGCACACTACACTACACACAATTTTCAGTTATATACTAACTAATGTAACTTGGTTAGTCAATTTTTCCTTTAGGTGGAGCTCATATGGCATCCATTTAGACCCAAAGTTCCAACTAACCATGCCCAATCTGTCATTACTGAACAGACACCACATTACATGGGGAAGTGGTATTGAAATGAACATTTATATAATTAAACGAACATTGGTTGCGCGGGTGGTGATAACAATTATTATAATCAAGGTTGCGGTCTTGATATAAACACCTGACCCATTAATTACTTACATATGTCAGTATAAACTAAGAATTGTATAGTGTAGAAAAGGCAATTCATCCAGTAGACCGGTTTCGTCCTTATTGGGAACTCATCAAGTACTGGCCAGAATTTGCCGCGGACAGGATACGAACCTGGGCACGTCTGCTTCGGAATCTGGTGCTCTAACCACTGAGCTATCCTGCCGCACACTACACTACAAACAATTTTCAGTTATGTACTAACTTATGTAACTTGGTTAGTCAATTTTCCCTTTAGGTGGAGCTCATATGGCATCCATTTAGACCCAAAGTTCCAACTAACCATGCCCAATCTGTCATTACTGAACAGACACCACATTACATGGGGAAATGGTATTGAAATGAACATTTATATAATTGAACGAACATTGGTTGCGCGGGTGGTGATAACAATTATTATAATCAAGGTTGCGGTCTTGATATAAACACCTGACCCATTAATTACTTACATATGTCAGTATAAACTAAGAATTGTATAGTGTAGAAAAGGCAATTCATCCAGTAGACCGGTTTCGTCCTTATTGGGAACTCATCAAGTACTGGCCAGAATTTGCCGCGGACAGGATACGAACCTGGGCACGTCTGCTTCGGAATCTGGTGCTCTAACCACTGAGCTATCCTGCCGCACACTACACTACACACAATTTTCAGTTATATACTAACTAATGTAACTTGGTTAGTCAATTTTTCCTTTAGGTGGAGCTCATATGGCATCCATTTAGACCCAAAGTTCCAACTAACCATGCCCAATCTGTCATTACTCAACAGACACCACATTACATGGGGAAGTGGTATTGAAATGAACATTTATATAATTAAACGAACATTGGTTGCGCGGGTGGTGATAACACTTATTATAATCAAGGTTGCGGTCTTGATATAAACACCTGACCCATTAATTACTTACATATGTCAGTATAAACTAAGAATTGTATAGTGTAGAAAAGGCAATTCATCCAGTAGACCGGTTTCGTCCTTATTGGGAACTCATCAAGTACTGGCCAGAATTTGCCGCGGACAGGATACGAACCTGGGCACGTCTGCTTAGGAATCTGGTGCTCTAACCACTGAGCTATCCTGCCGCACACTACACTACACACAATTTTCAGTTATATACTAAATAATGTAACTTGGTTAGTCAATTTTTCCTTTAGGTGGAGCTCATATGGCATCCATTTAGACCCAAAGTTCCAACTAACTATGCCCAATCTGTCATTAATGAACAGACACCACATTACATGGGGAAGTGGTTTTGAAATGAACATTTATATAATTAAACGAACATTGGTTGCGCGGGTGGTGATAATAATTATTATAATCAATGTTGCGGTCTTGATATAAACACCTGACCCATTAATTACTTACATATGTCAGTATAAACTAAGATTTGTATAGTTTAGAAAAGGCAATTCATCCAGTAGACCGGTTTCGTCCTTATTGGGAACTCATCAAGTACTGGCCAGAATTTGCCGCGGACAGGATACGAACCTAGGCACGTCTGCTTTGAAATCTGGTGCTCTATCCACTGAGCTATCCTGCCGCACACTACACTACACACAATTTTCAGTTATATACTAAGTAATGTAACTTGGTTGGTCAATTTTTCCTTTAGGTGGAGCTCATATGGCATCCATTTAGACCCAAAGTTCCAACTAACCATCCACAATCTGTCATTACTGAACAGACACCACACTACATGGGGAAGTGGTATTGAAATGAACATTTATATAATTAAACGAACATTGTTTGCGCGGGTGGTGAAAACAATTATTATAATCAAGGTTGTGGTCTTGATATAAACACCTGACCCATTAATTACTTATATATGTCAGTATAAACTAAGAATTGTATAGTGTAGAAAAGGCAATTAATCCAGTAGACCGGTTTCGTCATTATTGGGAACTCATCAAGTACTGGCCAGAATTTGCCGCGGACAGGATACGAACCTGGGTACGTCTGCTTCGGAATCTGGTGCTCTAACCACTGAGCTATCCTGCCGCACACTACACTACACACAATTTTCAGTTATATACTATCTGATGTAACTTGGTTAGTCAATTTTTCCTTTAGGTGGAGCTCATATGGCATCCATTTAGACCCAAATTTCCAACTAACCATGCCCAATCTGTCATTAATGAACAGACACCACATTACATGGGGAAGTGGTATTGAAATGAACATTTATATAATTTAACGAACATTGGTTGCGCGGGTGGTGATAACAATTATTATAATCAAGGTTGCGGTCTTGATATAAACACCTGACCCATTAATTACTTACATATATCAGTATAAACTAAGAATTGTATAGTGTAGAAAAGGCAATTCATCCAGTAGACCGGTTTCGTCCTTATTGGGAACTCATCGAGTACTGGCCAGAATTTGCCGCGGACAGGATACGAACCTGGGCACGTCTGCTTCGGAATCTGGTGCTCTAACCACTGAGCTATCCTGCCGCACACTACACTACACACAATTTTCAGTTATATACTAACTAATGTAACTTGGTTACACAATTTTTCCTTTAGGTGGAGCTCATATGGCATCCATTTAGACCCAAAGTTCCAACTAATCATCCCCAATCTGTCATTACTGAACAGACACCAGACTACATGGGGAAGTGGTATTGAAAATGAACATTTATATAATTAAACGAACATTGGTTGCGCGGGTGGTGATAACAATTATTATAATCAAGGTTGCGGTCTTGATATAAACACCTGACCCATTAATTACTTACATGTCAGTATAAACTAAGAATTGTATAGTGTAGAAAAGGCAATTCATCCAGTAGACCGGTTTCGTCCTTATTGGGAACCCATCAAGTACTGGCCAGAATTTGCCGCGGACAGGATACGAACCTGGGCACGTTTGCTTCGGAATCTGGTGCTCTTACCACTGAGCTATCCTGCCGCACACTACACTACACACAATTTTCAGTTATATACCAACTAATGTAACTTGGTTAGTCAATTTTTCCTTTAGGTGGAGCTCATATGGCATCCATTTAGACCCAAAGTTCCAACTAACCATGGCCAATCTGTCATTACTGAACAGACACCACATTACATGGGGAAGTGGTATTGAAATAAACATTTATATAATTAAACGAACATTGGTTGCGCGGGTGGTGATAACAATTATTATAATCAAGGTTGCGGTCTTGATATAAACACCTGAACCATTAATTACTTACATATGTCAGTATAAACTAAGAATTGTATAGTGTAGAAAGGAAATTCATCCAGTAGACCGGTTTCGTCCTTATTGGGAACTCATCAAGTACTGGCCAGAATTTGCCGCGGACAGGATACGAACATGGGCACGTCTGCTTCGGAATCTGGTGCTGTAACCACTGAGCTATCCTGCCGCACACTACACTAACCAATTTTCAGCCAGAATAATCATGGTTAGTCAATTTTGTGGAGCCTATGACCACTAACCAAAGTCCAACTAACCATGCCCAATCTAATACACGAACAGACACTACATTACATGTGGAAATGGTATTGGAAATGAATACTTATATATTTAAACGAACATTGTTGGTAAGAATTCATTATAACTAAGGTTGGTGTTCTTGATATAAACACCTGACCTAATAATTACTTGGTATATCGTATAAACTAAGAATTGTATATGTAGAAAAGGTACCATCCAGTAGACCTGGTTTCAGTCCCACAGAACTCACTGGTACTGTGCTAGAATTTGCTGCGGATATTAGGATACGAACTCAAGTACGTCTGTTTGAATCTAGTGTTTCCAAATCCACTGAGCTATCCTGCCGCACACTACACTGCACACAATTTTTAGTTATATACTAACTAATGTAACTTGGTTAGTCAATTTTTCCTTTAGGTGGAGCTCATATGGCATCCATTTAGACCCAAAGTTCCAACCAACCATGCCCAATCTGTCATTACTGAACAGACACCACATTACATGGGGAAATGGTATTGAAATGAACATTTATATAATTAAACGAACATTGGTTTCGCGGGTGGTGATAACAATTATTACAATCAAGGTTGCGGTCTTGATATAAACACCTGACCCATTAATTACATACATATATCAGCATAAACTAAGAATTGTATAGTGTAGAAAAGGCAATTCATCCAGTAGACCGGTTTCGTCTTTATTGGGAACTCATCAAGCACTGGCCAGAATTTGCCGCGGACAGGATACGAACCTGGGCACGTCTGCTTCGGAATCCGGTGATCTAACCACTGAGCTATCCTGCCGCACACTACACTACACACAATTTTCAGTTATATACTAACTAATGCAACTTGGTTAGTCAATTTTCCTCTAGGTGGAGCTCATATGGCATCCATTTAGACCCAAAGTTCCAACTAACCATGCCCAATCTGTCATTACTGAACAGACACCACATTACATGAGGAAATGGTATTGAAATGAACATTTATATAATTAAACGAACATTGGTTGCGCGGGTGATGATAACACTTATTATAATCAAGTTTGTGGTCTTGATATAAACACCTGACCTATTAATTACTTACATATGTCAGTATAAACTAAGAATTGTATAGTGTAGAAAAGGCAATTCATCCAGTAGACCGGTTTCGTCCTTATTGGGAACTCATCAAGTACTGGCCAGAATTTGCCGCGGATAGGATACGAACCTGGGCACGTCTGCTTCGGAATCTGGTGCTCTAACCACTGAGCTATCCTGCTGCACACTACACTACACACAATTTTCAGTTATATACTAACTAATGTAACTTGGTTAGTCAATTTTTCCTTTAGGTGGAGCTCATATGGAATCCATTTAGACCCAAAGTTCCAACTAACCATGCCCAATCTGTCATTACTGAACAGACACCACATTACATGGGGAAATGGTATTGAAATGAACATTTATATAAATAAACGAACATTGGTTGCGCGGGTGGTGATAAAAATTATTATAATCAAGGTTGCGGTCTTGGTATAAACACCTGACCCATTAATTACTTACATATGTCAGTATAAACTAAGAATTGTATAGTGTAGAAAAGGCAATTCATCCAGTAGACCGGTTTCGTCCTTATTGGGAACTCATCAAGTACTGGCCAGAATTTGCCGCGGACAGGATACGAACCTGGGCACGTCTGCTTCGGAATCTGGTGCTCTAACCACTGAGCTATCCTGCCGCACACTACACTACACACAATTTTCAGTTATATACTAACTAATGTAACTTGCTTAGTCAATTTTTCCTTTAGGTGGAGCTCATATGGCATCCATTTAGACCCAAAGTTCCAACTAACCATGCCCAATCTGTCATTACTGAACAGACACCACATTACATGGGGAAATGGTATTGAAATGAACATTTATATAATTAGACGAACATTGGTTGCGCGGGTGGTGATAACAATTATTATAATCAAGGTTGCGGTCTTGATATAAACACCTGACCCATTAATTACTTATATATGTCAGTATAAACTAAGAATTGTATAGTGTAGAAAAGGCAATTCATCCAGTAGACCGGTTTCGTCCTTATTGGGAACTCAACAAGTACTAGCCCGAATTTGCCGCGGACAGGATACGAACCTGGGCACGTCTGCTTCGGAATCTGGTGCTCTAACCACTGAGCTATCCTGGCGCACACTACACTACACACAATTTTCAGTTATATACTAACTAATGTAACTTGGTTAGTCAATTTTTCCTTTGGGTGGAGCTCATATGGCATCCATTTAGACCCAAAGTTCCAACTAACCATGCCCAATCTGTCATTAATGAACAGACACCATATTACATGGGGAAGTGGTATTGAAATGAACATTTATATAATTAAACGAACATTGGTTGCGCGGGTGGTGATAACAATTATTGTAATCAAGGTTGCGGTCTTGATATAAATACCTGACCCATTAATTACTTACATATGTCAGTATAAACTAAGAATTGTATAGTGTAGAAAAGGCAATTCATCCAGTAGACCGGTTTCGTCCTTATTGGGAACTCATCAAGTACTGGCCAGAATTTGCCGCGGACAGGATACGAACCTGGGCACGTCTGCTTCGGAATCTAGTGCTCTAACCACTGAGCTATCCTGCCGCAAACTACACTACACACAATTTTCAGTTATATACTAACTAATGTAACTCGGTTAGTCAATTTTTCCTTAGGTGGAGCTCATAGGGCATCCATTTAGACCCAAAGTTCCAACTAACCATGCCCAATCTGTCATTACTGAACAGACACCACATTACATGGGGAAATGGTATTGAAATGAACATTTATATAATTAAACGAACATTGGTTGCGCGGGTGGTGATAACAATTATTATAATCAAGGTTGCGGTCTTGATATAAACACCTGACCCATTAATTACTTACATATGTCAGTATAAACTAAGAATTGTATAGTGTAGAAAAGGCAATTCATCCAGTAGACCGGTTTCGTCCTTATTGGGAACTCATCAAGTACTGGCCAGAATTTGCCGCGGACAGGATACGAACCTGGGCACGTCTGCTTCGGAATCTGGTGCTCTAACCACTGAGCTATCCTGCAGCACACTACACTACACACAATTTTCAGTTATATACTAACTAATGTAACTTGGTTAGTCAATTTTTCCTTTAGCTGGAGCTCATATGGCATCCATTTAGACCCAAAGTTCCAACTAACCATGCCCAATCTGTCATTACTGAACAGACACCACAATACATGGGGAAATGGTATTGAAATGAACATTTATATAATTAAACGAACATTGGTTGCGCGGGTGGTGATAACAATTATTATAATCAAGGTTGTGGTCTTGATATAAACACCTGACCCATTAATTACTTACATATGTCAGTATAAACTAAGATTTGTGTAGTGTAGATAAGGTAATTCATCCAGTAGCCCGGTTTCGTCCTTATTGGGATCTCATCAAGTACTGGCCAGAATTTGCCGCGGACATGATACGAACCTGGGCACGTCCGCTTAGGAATCTGTTGCTCTAACCACTGAGCTATCCTGTCGCACACTACACTACACACAATTTTCAGTTATATACTAACTAATGTAACTTGATTAGTCAATTTTTGCTTTAGGTGGAGCTCATATGGCATCCATTTAGACCCAAAGTTCCAACTAACCATGCCCAATCTGTCATTACTGAACAGACACCACATTACATGGGAAAATGGTATTGAAATGAACATTTATATAATTAAACGAACATTGGTTGTGCGGGTGGTGATAACAATTATTATAATCAAGGTTGCGGTCTTGATATAAACACCTGACCCATTAATTACTTACATATGTCAGTATAAACTAAGAATTGTATAGTGTAGAAAGTGCAATTCATCCAGTAGACCGGTTTCGTCCTTATTGGGAACTCATCAAGTACTGGCCAGAATTTGCGGCGGACACGATACGAACCTGGGCACGTCTGCTTCGGAATCTGGTGCTCTAACCACTGAGCTATCCTGTCGCACACTACACTACACACAATTTTCAGTTATATACTAACTAATGTAACTTGGTTAGTCAATTTTTCCTTTAGGTGGAGCTCATATGGCATCCATTTAGACCCCAAAGTTCCAACTAACTATGCCCAATCTGTCATTACTGAACAGATACCACATTACATGGGGAAGTGGTATTGAAATGAACATTTATATGATTAAACGAACATTGGTTGCGCGGGTGGTGATAACAATTATTATAATCAAAGTTGCGGTCTTGATATAAACACCTGACCCATTAATTACTTACATATGTCAGTAAAAACTAAGAATTGTATAGTGTAGAAAAGGCAATTCATCCAGTAGACCGGTTTCGTCCTTAGTGGGAACTCATCAAGTACTGGCCAGAATTTGCCGCGGACAGGATACGAACCTGGGCACGTCTGCTACGGAATCTGGTGCTCTAACCACTGAGCTATCCTGCCGCACACTACACTACACACCATTTTCAGTTATATACTAACTAATGTAACTTGGTTAGTCAATTTTTCCTTTAGGTGGAGCTCATATAGCATCCATTTAGACCCAAAGATCCAACTAACCATGCCAAATCTGTCATTACTGAACAGACACCACATTACATGGGGAAATGGTATTGAAATGAACATTTAGATAATTAAACGAACATTGTTTGCGCGGGTGGTGATAACAATTATTATAATCAAGGTTGCGGTCTTGATATAAACACCTGACCATTAATTACTTACATATGTCAGTATAAACTAAGAATTGTATAGTGTAGTAAAGGCAATTCATCCAGTAGACCGGTTTCGTCCTTATTGGGAACTCATCAAGTACTGGCCAGAATTTGCCGCGGACAGGATACGAACCTGGGCATGTCTGCTTCGGAATCTTGTGCTCTAACCACTGAGCTATCCTGCCGCACACTACACTACACACAATTTTCAGTTATATACTAACTAATGTAACTTGGTTAGTCAATTTTTCCTTTAGGTGGAGCTCATATGGCATCCATTTAGACCCCAAGTTTCCAACTAACTATGCCCAATCTGTCATTACTGAACAGACACCACATTACATGGGGAAGTGGTATTGAAATGAACATTTATATAATTAAACGAACATTGGTTGCGCGGGTGGTGATAACAATTATTATAATCAAGGTTGCGGTCTTGATATAAACAACTGACCCATTAATTACTTACATATGTCGGTATAAACTAAGAATTGTATAGTGTAGAAACGGCAATTCATCCACTAGACCGGTTTCGTCCTTATTGGGAACTCATCAAGTACTGGCCAGAATTTGCCGCGGACAGGATACGAACCTGGGCATGTCTGCTTCGGAATCTGGTGCTCTAACCACTGAGCTATCCTGCCGCACACTACACTACACACAATTTTCAGTTATATACTAACTAATGTAACTTGGTTAGTCAATTTTTCCTTTAGGTGGAGCTCATATGGCATCCATTTAGACCCAAAGTTCCAACTAACTATGCCCAATCTGTCATTACTGAACAGACACCACATTACATGGGGAAATGGTATTGAAATGAGCATTTATATAATTAAACGAACATTGGTTGCGCGGGTGGTGATAACAATTATTATAATCAAGGTTGCGGTCTTGATATAAACGCCTCACCCATTAATTACTTACATATGTCAGTATAAACTAAGAATTGTATAGTGTAGAAAAGGCAATTCATCAGTAGACCGGTTTCGTCCTTATTGGGAACTCATCAAGTACTGGCCAGAATTTGCCGCGGACAGGATACTAACCTGGGCACGTCTGCTTCGAAATCTGGTGCTCTAACCACTGAGCTATCCTGCCGCACACTACACTACACACACTTTTCAGTTATATACTAACTAATGTA
>JAQBSW010004440.1:0-69347 GCA_029291075.1 Eudiplozoon nipponicum | reverse complement strand
TATTTATTTTAAATATTTACATCTCTCTCTCTCTCTCTCTCTCTCTATATATATATATATATATATATATATATATATATATATCCTCGATCTCTATCTTATCAACATACCACGTATCTTATCTCTACATCTTTCGGTTACTTGTTCTCTTTTTCTTTCAACTATTTGGTATCTTTCAACCCTTTATTTTCCACTATTTTTTATCTATCCATCCCTAATATTTGTCTTACTATTACTGTCTTTGACTCATTATTTATCTATATCATTCTGTGGAAACCACTCTCTTCTTAGCTCTCAATTTTGAACAGTCACTCGCTTATCCAACCCCATACCGTCTCTCTCTCCCTCACCTTCTCCTCATATTTCTTGAAATAGTCAACGTCTGTCGAACCACCACAAACTGTTCCATCATCTGCTAGCCGAATCGCCCTCTCGGTCTGACTGTCAAACTGCGGACGTCTCCTGTCAATCCCAGGTAAAGTTAATGCAACATGACTAAACGGATTGCTCCAGTTCTCAGGAAGAAGGAAAGACAAACAACTAACGACTTTAATACTGGACTTTAGAAAGTTGACGTATCTTGGCCACACATTCTTCTCCAACATAAAGAAGAAAAATGTGTAGCGACAGTTTTGCTCGATTATTATAATCAAGGTTGCGGTCTTGATAGCTCAGTGGTTAGAGCACCAGATTCCGAAGCAGACGTGCCCAGGTTCGTATCCTGTCCGCGGCAAATTCTAGTTTTGCTCGATGTCGATGCGATCATACACACGGTTTCTATGGTCTTCAGGCTGAGCCCACATTGTAGTCGTCATTACTCAGTAAACAACCACAAATTGCTCTATCATCATATATCCGCCTCGTCCCCATAATCTATCTTCATTATTTCAGATCCATTACCGTTTACCATAACCGCTTTTTTCATCCCTCCTGTCTTCTTTTCCCTTCCTTTTCTAGTTATCACTACGCATCTGTCTTGAAATCTCGCCTGTTCTCTTTATCTGTTTTATCCAATCCTACCTTATTCAGTCATTCTGCCTACTAATCTTATTTTTCTCCATCTTACTTTCTCTCATTTTGCATTTCTTGCCAACTCTACTCTTTATTCCTCTCGCGCACCTCATTCCCTATAATTTAGTTTGACCTTCCCAATCTATAATATTCAACTATATCTATCTGTTACCCTCAAGTTATCTATATATCTATCGCTCTATATAATTATTTATCACTATTTACCTTTCAATCTAAATCACTTCCATTCTACTAATCACACTTGCACTCATTTTTCAAAATACTCTCTCAGTCTACATGGCTCCTATTCTCTCTAGTATCTCTTTTCAAGTCCTTCGGCTATTCTCTTCTCGTTACTTCCCTCACAAACTCCTTTTTCGATTGCATTACCTTTTTGTCTGCCTACCTCACTGCCTTGCTCTCTCTCTACTTATTCTATCTATCTCATGATATTCCTTCGTCTCCCTCCGTTTCCTCACTAACTCCGATTTATTTTAGTTTCGAAGGATATGTACCCTTCTGTCAACACAACTTCTTTGACCATTGAATCAAAAACTCTTTTTTTTTAGAAGCAGATTTACGACGTGTTGATATTTGTGATCCGAAATTCTGAATCCATCTTCAGAGCTTGTTCCATGCTCACACAGCAGATATAATGAACTAACCAAAGGAACTCTCTTCTTAGACGTAAATCTTTATGATATCGTTAATACAAATTACAGTCAACCAATTTTTGTATTCATTCAAAGAACACGCACACATATGTAGATTCATGTCACAATACCAATCTATGGCTAAATTCCTACGTGCCAATATACCATCTCTTTACCTGGATTATCAAGTAAAAATGTTATAGGGTCAATTGACCGATCATGTTTAAACAATCCATTTGATTAAACAATCATTGATTTCGCCGATGGTGGTAAAAATTCTCTAAATGAGGTTTGCGAGCCGGAAGTAAACACCAATCCCGCTGTATTTAACCATCAACGAACAACATAGCAAGTGCGACTGGTGGTAGTTTTGCTACGTATTTCGACGATTGGTTAAATATAATGGGATAAGTGTTTACTTCAAGCTCGTAAACTTAATTAAAAAGAATCCATCTGATGATGTAAATAATGTTAATATTTCACACACACACACACACACACACACACATATATATATATATATATATATATTCTTTATTATGTCCATTGCCTTCGAATATTACAAAGCATATTTCAAATTAGAAGGAAAAAACACATTAATAAAAAAGTGGATAATGGCCATTTATTTCGAGACTACTAAACTTCACTTTACAATTTTTCATTTATATACATCCTGGGTTTTCATTTGATTATGTGGGTGGCAACAAATCTGACTTGGTTTTACTTCTATTTATTGGTAACTACTCAGTGCGGACTGCAGTGTTGAAATGTTTCGAAATTTCTGCCTCCGCATGTGCAGCTGTTTTTCCCCTTCAGTTTGTTGCCAATCCGATCGAATGTTTGTAGAGTCTGTTTGGTCTTGCCTGGATACTAGTAAATTGTTGTTGAATTTTGTTATTCGTGGCCAGTCGATCAGAATATCATGTTGATGAAGCTTTTGTTTGTTATTTTATATAAATGACTTCATAAATATATAATAATTTGTCTGATTTTGTTTTATGTAGTATTGAGAAATTGATCGAATTGACTGGGTGTCCCGTCTCCAATATATGATCGGAAATAGCCGATTTTCCTGACGGTGCCAAGCCTTTTGAATCACTTTCTACGGTAAATGTAGCCGGATTCTGTTAATCAAGTGCTTCTTCGTACTTCAAATTTATGGGCTCGCGCACATATGTGAGAATTTGTAGATTATGAATGATTTGGAGAGAATTGGCAATTGATCTTTGGCATCCAAGCTCATGATTCTTTGTTTGCTAAATGGGATATTATCTTTAGCACTGGGAAAATTCTCTTTAGGTTTTCTATTTAGCCACCGTGCAATTATTGAGGGTGGTAGGACGTCTTTAAATGTTAAATTTAGGAAAACCTGCTTGACGGTATCCTCTCTAGTGCGAATCTGCCGAGGTCTGATATTGATATCAATAAACCGCTCTGGGTAGTTGTTCATTAGAAAAATTTTCCTCAGGTAACACAATTCTTCCTCGATATTGTGTTCAGAGCAGATCTTCCTAATTTTGTCTGCTAGGTTCTTTTTTCTTTTGTCGGATTTTGGCACACTGATGTTTTAATGAATCTATTTCCCAGTATATATATATATATATATATATATATATATATATATATATATATATATATATATATATATATATATTCTTATAAATAGGAAAACACAAATAACAAAGTGGATAAAGGCCATTTATTTCGTGAATACTAATCCTCTCTTATACAATCATACATATTTATACATTTTGCGTTTTCATTTGATTATGCTAGTGGTAACAAATCTGACTCGTTTTTACTGCTGTTTCTTGTTTTGGCTGGTTGGTGAGTGTGTATGCGTTTGTGTTTGTGTGTATGCGTGTTTGCATGTAAAGGTCATTCTCGCAGTATTGCGAAGTGATGTCTGATATCTTGTCATTATTGTTTTGATAGCTTGAGAATTAACCATTTGTGCACATTGTTCACTGTTGCATATACAAGTGCTATTTTTCCCAGTATAGTTGATCGTTTCACCTCGTTGCGCAAAGTTTTCACGTGGTAACAACGCCAGTGTTGATTGCAGTGTTAAATGCTTACATTGTTTGGAGACTTCTGTCATCGTATGCGCCTCTGTTATTTCCACTTCAGTTTGTTGTTGTACGTTTGTTGATTCTAGTCGAGGGCCTGTTTGTTCTCGGCTGGATACTAGTAGATTGTTGTTAAATTTTGTTATTTTTGGCCAGTCGATAAGGATATCATGTTGATGAAACTTTTGAATATTAAGGTCAGGTGCTTGTTGTTTTATGTAAAGGAAGATCTGCTCTGAACACAAGATTGAGGAAGAACTGGGCTACCTCAGGAAAATTTTGCTAATGAACAACTACCCAGAGCATTTCATTGATGTCAACATCAGACCACGGCAGATTCGTACTAGAGAGGATACCGGCAAGCAGGTTTTCCTAAACTTACCATTTAGAGGCGACGTACCAGCCTCAATAATTGCACGGCGGCTGAATAGAATAACTAAGGACAACTTTCCCAGTGTTAAAGTTAATATGACATTTAGTACACAGAGAATCATGAGGTTGGATGCCAAAGATCAATTGCCAATTCTCTCAAAATCATTCATAGTCTACAAATTCTCATGTATGTGCGGTAGCACATATATCGGACGTACGAAGAAGCAATTGATAAGCAGAATCCAGCAACATTTGCCACAGAAATTGATTAACAAAGGCTTGCCACCGTCAGGAAAATCAGCTATTTCCGATCATATATTGGCAACGGGGCACCCTGTCAATTCGACCAATTTCACAATTCTACATAAAGCAAAATCAGAAAAATTATTATTTATCTACGAAGCACTTTACATAAAACAACAAGCACCTGACCTTAATATTCAAAAGTTTCATCAACATGATATCCTTATCGACTGGCCAAGAATAACAAAATTCAACAACAATCTACTAGTATCCAGCCAAGAACAAACAGGCCCTCGACTAGAATCAACAAACGTACAATCGGATTGGCAACAAACTGAAGTGGAAATAACAGAGGCGCATACGATGACAGAAGTCTCCAAACAATGTAAGCATTTAACACTGCAATCAACACTGGCGTTGTTACCATGTGAAAACTTTGCGCAACGAGGTGAAACGATCAACTATACTGGGAAAAATAGCACTTGTAAATGTAACAGTGAACAATGCGCATAAATGGTTAATTCTCAAGCTATCAAAACAATAATGACAAGATATCAGACATCACTTCGCAATACTGCGAGAATGACCTTTACATGCAAACACGCATACACACAAACACAAACGCATACACACTCACCAACTAGTCAAAACAAGAAACAGCAGTAAAAACGAGTCAGATTTGTTACCACTAGCATAATCAAATGAAAACCCAAAATGTATAAATATGTATGATTGTATAAGAGAGGATTAGTATTCACGAAATAAATGGCCTTTATCCACTTTGTTATTTGTGTTTTCCTATTTATAAGAATACTGTGGTAAATTAAAAAGGAATGGACATTATATATATATATATATATATATATATATATATATTGGAGGTACCAGATTCCAAATCACTTATTGAAATAAGTGAGCAAGGAGGGAAATATAATATTAGAGCTGTACTGTAACCACCAAAACGAAATGAGAAAATAGAACTTTTGAATCTGGTAAAACACAGAATGCTGATCTAGGTGGGCACTCAAAAGAATCTGGCTTTCAGAAAATTTTCTAAAGTTTACAGACACATCTCCATATGTAAACGCAGTAGATTGATTTGGTTATTAAGGGAGTACGTGTGTGATAAAATCCCAATAAGGATGAAAGCAGTTCCCTGGATGAATTGCTTTTTTCCACGAGATACATACAATGTATGTACTAAGTGGGTTAGGTGTTTATACCAAGTCGCAACCTTGATTATTGTAATTGTTATCACAGCCCGTGCAACCAATGTTTGTTTAATAAGGGAGTAAATTGAAGTAAAATTGAGAACAGATGTAATAAATTTATCAGTTGAAATATCGCTAGGCGATTCACAGTAAAATATAAGCTGAATTAAAGGGAAAATATATTCACCATGTGAGATTAAAGGTGTGAAAGAATGGTGAATATATTCGGCTTTATTATTTCAGTTATAATTACACTTGCTTTACTGCTTTGAGTAACTTTTCGATTTGCTTGCATTGTTTATTTAAAATGGCTTCATTTGACCTGAATTTCTCTTTGTGGAATGCCTTACAATTCTTCTGAATTTAGGCTGGAATTATCTCTTTATGCATGAGGAGTTTATGTAATTTCTTTTATTTACTTTCTTAATTTTTATTTGTTACGCTCTCTCATTCCAAACATCTCGGCTATTTCATTGTATTTTTGATTTTCTGATTAGTCTAAATTTTTCACATTCAATCGTAAGTTGCAAATTCAACCTACTCGAGTATTTTTCGCCTCTTCGTATACCAACCTCAACAGCCTTACCTATCTAATTAGTCGAAATAATCTTATCCATCGATTAATATTGTTGCACGTTGATGGTTTGAGTTGAATTCTACGATAACATAAAATTAAACATTGAACGCTAGAATATAAACTCTAAGTTTTCTACACGTATAAATTAAGTACCTACAAGTAAATAAGAAGAGATGGTGGGTATAAATATATATATATATATATAAATATATGTTATAATCAAGGTTGCGATCATGATATAAACACCTGATCCATTAATTACTTACATATATCAGTATAAACTAAGAATTTTATAGTGTAGAAAAGGTAATTCATCCAGTAGACCGGTTTCGTCCTTATTGGGAACTCGTCATGCACTGGCCAGAATTTGCCGCGGACTGGACTCGAACCTGGGCACGTCAGCTTCGGAATCTGGTGCTCTAACCACTGAGCCATCCTGCCGCATAGAATATAAACTTTAAGTTTTCTAGATATATAAATTGAGTACCTACAAAGAAATACGTAGAGATGGTGGGTATATAAATAAATAAATAAATATATATATATATATATATATATATATATATATATATATATATATATGTGTATAATCTTAAGATTAATTGCATAACCAAATGACTCGTCAAATAATATTGGTTAATTCTTGAAATCAAATTTGCGAGCTTGATTTTTTTTAAATGTTACCAATACCCGCGAAATCATTTTCTTAAATCAGCTATTGTGAGAAATGTACTGTCTATGTTTGATTGGAGTCCTGATGATGATTACAGAAAATAGGAATCGAAACGTCTCCAGCCAACGAAGATTAGATCGTACCTAATTTCCAGTGGTTAGTATGAACGATGTTGAAGCCTTCGGAAGAAAGGGACGAATACGCACACAGCCAATAAGAAGTCAGACTCGATGCGTACTTGGAAGCGGGGATCAATCGGATCTTTGCGCTAACGCGCGAACGCAAATCGCATATCAAAACGATTCAAAATATAACATTCTCTTTCTGTTTGCCTATTCTTTTGTACAATAAACTACAAATTGTCTACATTTTTCTATCTCTTCTTCCTTGTCTTTGTCTCCCTACCTTTCTCATGCTCTCTTTCATTATATAACGTCTTTTCTTTGTCGTTTACTCGCTCAATCGAACTGACAAGCTCTTTTCTTCTATTTCTTTTTCACCTTCTATTTCAGTATACCATTCTCATTTACTTGTACTATACTCCGTATTTATGCAAGTATGTATTAGGTTTTGCGAACCTAGTAACAAATTAGTTCAGTTGTGACCAGAAGGATAAACCAAAGGCAGCATGAACGGAAAGTATAATCTCATGCACATTCGTTTCGTGCTTACTGGCGACTCATCAGTAGGAGCCGGTATTACGCCCTTTAACCACTATATATTTGGTAGAAGAATGTGGAATAATAGGACGGTACAATCTCCTAGACGAATGTGTAAACCTGTAATAGTGAAGCTAACATAATCTAAAGTCAACGACAATGCGACTTCAATGCTAACTCACACTATATAATATATACCGAGTCTGTAAAGGATACTAACACTATGGCTATTGTGTTAGTAACTGATACCTTTTTTTGAAATCGATGAGTACCGGATACTAACACTATGGTTTCCGAGTCGGTACATGATACCAACCTGATGGATATAAATTTATGCTAAAGTGAGTTAGCATTGAAGTCGTATTGTCGTTGACTTTAGATTATTATAGCTTCACTATTACAGGTTTACACATTCGTCTAGGAGATTGTACCGTCCTATTATTCCACATTCTTCAACCAAATATATAGTGGTTAAAGGGCGTAACACCGGCTCCTCCTGATGAGTCGCCAGTAAACACGAAACGAATGTGCATGAGATTATACTTTCCGTTCATGCTGCCTTTGGTTTATCCTTCTGGTCACAACTGAACTAATTTGTTACTAGGTTCGCATAACCTAATACATACTTGCATATATATTAGCTCTTCGCAACAAACAGTATTTAACTCCGTATTTATGTTTCTCAACGCTTTTCTCTTGCTGTATCTCTCTTTCTCTAAATCTATATGTTCTACGCACTCTCTCTCTCGCACCCTCTCTCTGATACCCTTAATTTATATTTACCTCTAACTTATTCTCCTTTCCACTGTGCTTCTATTTCTCTCCATTTGTACAGTAGAAATATGTGTATGTTCACCTGCAGTATAAAGAAGAAGAGGCAATGATTCATATAACACAAAGTTTGAGCTCCGCATTAGCGCTCATATAATATTATATCCACCACCCTGTTGCGGAAGGGTGACTCAGTGGTTATAGAACCCGATTCCGAAGTAGACGTGTCCAGGTTCGTGCCCTGTCCGCAGAAAATTCTGGCCAGTACATAGTGAGTTCCCAATAAAGACAAAAACCGGTCTACTGGACGAATTGCTTTTCTACACTATACAATTCTTAGTTTATACTGACATATGTAAGTAATTAATGAGTCAGGTGTTTATATCAAGACCGCAACCTTGATTATAATAATTATCACCACCCGCGCAACCAATGTTCGTTTAATTATATAAATGTTCATTTCAATACCACTTCCCCATGTAATGTGGTGTCCGTTTAGTAATGACAGATTGGGCATGGTTAGTTGGAACTTTGGGTCTAAATGGATGCCATATGAGCTCCATCTAAAGGAAAAATAGACTAACCAAGTTACATTAGTTAGTATATAACTGAAAATTGTGTGCAGTGTAGTGTACGGCAGGATGGCTCAGTGGATAGAGCACTAGATTCCGAAGCGGACGTGCCCAGGTTCGAGACCTGTCCGGGGCAAATTCTGGCCAATACATGATGAGTTCCCAATAAGGACGAAACCGGTCTACTGGATGAATTGCCTTTTCTACACTATACAATTCTTAGTTTATACTGACATATGTAAGCAATTAATGGGTCAGGTGTTTTTATCAAGACCGCAACCTTGATTATAATAATTGTTATCACCACCTGCGCAACCAATGTTCGTTTAATAATTAAACATATTTTTTAAAACTGATACAATAAACTAGGCCGATTTGGCATTCTGTCCGAAGGAAGAAAAAAAACAGTGAAGAATTGCGAATTGCAGAAATTATTGATATTTTATTGTGTAACCGCGCCACATAAAAAAACCCAGATAAGCCAGTCAAGATAAGGTCGGGCGAATGAAAAGAGGTTTCTTAACTGGCTTTTACAAGTATACGTTTGTAATAAAGTTATACGTCAACATACGTGTTGCCTCTATATATTTAAGAAAAAAATGATGAAGTTACTTTCTTTAACAATTAATGGAATAAGGCGCCATCTAAACGACAGTTAAACATGTATTATTGATTGATGAGAGTTAATGTGTATGTACGTATGTATTTCGTATTGCGTGAATAGAAATAAGCTAGTGCAAGGTGTGCATGAACTAACAATGGAACCTCACGTTTCGTGCTTACTGGCTACTCAGTAGTAGGAGCCAGTACTACGCTATATGCCCACTAGATATTTGGACAAAGAATGTGGAACAATAGGACGTCGGAAAAAATATTGGGTTTAGGGTGCAGTATCGGTTCCTCGTGATGAGTCTTCTGTAGGCACGAAAAGCCTGTGTACTTTAGTTCATTGTTTTTGTTCACACTGATCTTGGCATGTACTACCGGATCAATTTGAGCTAATTTGCTACTAGGTATGAAATAGGAAATACATAAATGTACCATTGTCATTGAAATTTAAAAAAAAGTATATAACTTACAAGCTCCCTATCATCCAATACATCAACGACCACATCGTCCATGTCAAGAATGCCCCCATCTCTGGCCAGCATCAAAGCTTCTATTCGCAGTGTATCTAATGTGTCCTCTACCTCAATCCTTGCATCTCCTGTATTGGAGGCTAATGAACACGAATCAGCATGACCGACAACTGTTGACGAATGATCCTCGTCCGCCAATTCAACTTCCGGGAGACCTGTACTGACAGAGTTGGAGTCAGGCTTAGAATGCTGCAGCCGGGCACCTGAATTCACCACAGCCTGATGTGATAATCCAATAGGTACACCAATTTGAGGATTACAAATATCTTGCAACTTGTTCGCTTCATGTGTGTTGCCTCTAGACGACAGTTGATGACCTTTGGAATTAGCGTCATGCACAGAGTCACGTGGGGCAATACTGATGGAAGAAGAGACTAATAAAGATTGTGAAGAGCCATCGATTATGCATGATGCAGATTCTTCTGACTGTGTTTGGCTTTGGCTTGAGGGGAATGAAGTCTGCTGATGAAATTATAAAAGCAATATCAATACTCTTCATAATTATCAATATCATAGTCATCATTAGCCTTATCATTATCATGAGTAGTAGCAGCAGCGGCATAACCAAAATTAGTATCATGATCCTAATAATTATATTACTTGTTTTCACCAAAATTACTATTATCATCATTATCGAGATTATCTTCATTATTATCATCATCATCATGATTATCAATATGAGAATCAGCAGAATCAAAGTCAACAATATTATCATCTAAATAATCATCATATACATAACCATCCTCATAATGATCAACATCATCATCCCCTTATGATCATAAGCATGAACATCAATCTTATCATTCGCATAAACATCAGCACTGTCATTAGCTTCATCAAACTCGCAATCATCAGTTTTTACATTAATATTGTCATCATCGTCGTCATACTCATCTTCATCATTAATATCATTAATATGATTATTATTATCCTTATCATCAATATCAGAATTATTAACATCAACGTCAATATTATCATTGCATTAATAATCTTTTACATCACTATCTTCATTGACATCATAATCATCAGTATCATCAACAACATCAACATTATCATCATGAAACATACTCATTGTGAACAATACCCACGTTATCATAATTACCATATTCATAATCATCGACATAAATATTATTATTATCGCCAACATCATTATGATTTTCCTCTGAATAGTCATCATCATGATCCTGTCAGGCAATACGTCGTAATTTAAAAATGATATTTCACTGCCACTTAAGTGTTTGAAATAAAAGTATGCGAACACTGTGAACACACACACACACACACACACACACACGCATATATATATATATATATATATATATATATATATATATATATATATATATACATTGCCCGTATAAACTAAATATCGTATAATGTAGAAAAGCCAATTAATCTAAAGCCAATTTCTTCCTAATTAGGAACTCTTCAAATATTGTCAAGAATGTTAACACGGAGGAGGTTCGAAGCTAAGCAAATTCTGTTCACCTACAAGGCCGGGTTCATCCTTAATATACATATACATTATGAAAAGACACTACAAAAATCTATCTTCATACATTGTGTTCTAAAAGGCAAGATTTTAAAGGTACTAATCCAGTGACGCTAAACATGAAATAGATATGAATAAATTAGGGAAAAACAAAAAATCTAAACACCCGGTCGTATTTTTTTATTTAAGTAATACTTAAATGTTGATTTTTGGTGCTCAGTGCTGTCCTTCTTGTTGTGAATTTGAAGAGTGGAAAATCTTGTTTGAACGTCATTTTCAGACAAGTAGTTGATGGAAGGCTTAAAAAAGAAGGGAAAGTGAGAACCCATCAATCAAGGCCAATAAATGGTGCACCTGGAAATGTGCAGGATTCAAGATTTTACCGACCTACGAGTGCTGTCAATTGTCCCACACAAGAAAAATGCGGTCAAATCCACAATCTGAACACCCGTTACCCCAAGAAAATTTCATAATTTTACCGTACTCTACAGCATTCACCACATTTCGTGATAGCTCTGACCTTAATTAATGAAGCATATACTAGTAAAATATTCTTGACTAAAGAGAAATTATATAAACGCATTAACGAATCAGGTGTGGCATAAATAGTAGCAACATTGTTCAAATAAAAACAGAAGGACGTGCTAGTTTGCATGAAAAAAGTGCAATCTCATGTGCACATGTCTTTTTGTGCTAACTGGTGACTTATACGTAGAAGCCAGTACTACGCCCTATACCAAATATATATCTTGTAAATAAAAGTGGTACAGTTTTAGCCAGTGAAATCTCCTATACGGATGTGCTTACAAGCAGTAAAGGAGTTACATTCAATAAAGACTTAGACAATGCGATTTCAAAGCCAACGGACTATATATAATGCAAGTATGTATTAGGTTTTGCGAACCTAGTAACAAATTAGTTCAGTTGTGACCAGAAGGATAAACCAAAGGCAGCATGAACGGAAAGTATAATCTCATGCACATTCGTTTCGTGCTTACTGGCGACTCATCAGTAGGAGCCGGTATTACGCCCTTTAACCACTATATATTTGGTTGAAGAATGTGGAATAATAGGACGGTACAATCTCCTAGACGAATGTATAAACCTGTAATAGTGAAGCTAACATAATCTAAATTCAACGACAATACGACTTCAATGCTAACTCACTTTAGCATAAATTTATATCCATCAGGTTGGTATCATGTACCGACTCGGAAACCATAGTGTTAGTATCCGGTACTCATCGATTTCAAAAAAAGGTATCAGTTATTAACACAATTGCTATAGTGTTAGTATCTTTTACAGACTCGGTATATATATTATATAGTGTGAGTTAGCATTGAAGTCGTATTGTCGTTGACTTCAGATTATGTTGGCTTCACTATTACAGGTTTACACATTCGTCTAGGAGATTGTACCGTCCTATTATTCCACATTCTTCTACCGAATATATAGTGGTTAAGGGCGTAATACCGGCTCCTACTGATGAGTCGCCAGTAAGCACGAAACGAATGTGCATGAGATTACACTTTCCGTTCATGCTGCCTTTGGTTTCTCCTTCTGGTCACAACTGAACTAATTTGTTACTAGGTTCGCAAAACCTAATACATACTTGCATATATATTAGTTCTTCTCAACAAACAGTATTTAACTGTAATATATGGACTATATATAATGTTTATCGAAACTATAAAGGCTACCAAAACTAAAGTCGCCGAGTTTGTACCTAGCACCAACACTATAATTGCCGAATAACTACATGCTCCAACACTATGGTTGCGGAGTCGGTACATGGTACCAAAGAATAGATTTCAAGATATGCTAAATTGTACGAAAATTCAGAATTACCAATATTTCGGAACATCTGTTACTCTAGAAAATCCATCCACCCTGACCACCAACGATATCACCTATCATATTTCGCGGTAAACATGACATCGTTCAATTAAATATATAATAGTTATATATTGTTTGTTGCGGAGAACTAACATATATGCAATTGTGTATTGAGTGTTGCATATCTAGTAATAAATTAATTCAAATAGAACCTGAAAGATAAACAAAAATCAGCAGAAGTGAAAGGTATAATCTCATGTACACATGCGTTTCGTGCTTACTGGTGACTTATCAGCAGGAGCCGGTACTACGCCCTGTACTCACTTTATATTTGGCTAATTATTGTAGGACAATTGGACAGTGAAATTTTCTATACGTGTATGTAGTAAATTATCCATCGAATCAACGTCATGTAAAAGTATTTATGAATGCCACTCCAGAGCCAACTTGCTATATATATATATATATATATATATATATATATATATATATATATATATATATATAATATATAATAAAACTATAAAAGTTACCAATATTGCACGAAAAAATGTATGCCAAAATGAGTTTACAAATAGGTGTAACCCAGTTTACGAATGCGTTTCGTCTTTACAGTGATTGTTAAACTCACTTTTAATAATATTCCTCTAACAATAAGATAACGAATTGAGTGTTGTCTGCAAAAGTACTGTTTACAACTTCGAACACAGCGTATGGTTATGTCACGACGTCTGTTCATTATAAATAGCAGGGCTACGATCGTACGTTGTACAATAAAAGAAAATTCTTCATCAGCTCTCTACGTTTATACAAACCTAATATTATTACTGTTGTAATATGCATAGATAAAGCACATAGTGCGGACTCCTATTAATAAGTATCCAATAGGCGTAAGGGTAGGACCAGATACGCAATTCCTAATTATTAAATGCATAAATATCGGTTCACAGCAATCAAGCATATTTATATTACTGGTACATGTTTCTGTGAATGATGTTACGATTATCACGAAATTTTGAAAACTTATGTCAATCGAGGCCAAAGTGTAAGATTTTGATGGGTTAGCAGGTTCGGAGAAAGATTATTATTCTCCGATTTTTGTGAAATTTCGCCAACATTAAAAATCTTAATGTTGGTACTCTTTACGTGATTTGCAAATATTATATGAGGAAAGTTTACGTTGAAGTCGTATGGCTAAAGAATTTATAGAAAGTTCACTCCACCGTTACTTTAATACACACACCGACGAAAGGTAGCACCAATTAAACAATAATTAATTGCGCAGTTGGTGGTAAAAATTAATTAAATCAAGTTTGCGAGCTTGAAGTAATCACCAATGCCATTGTATTTAACCAGTTTTCGAACAGCATAGTAAACTACCGCGTGCAAATGGCGGTAGTTATGCTATGTTATTCGACAACTGGTTAAATACAACTGGATTGGTATATACTTCAATCTCGCAAACTTGATTTAAACAATTGTTACTACCACTCGCTCAATCAACGATTGTATTTACTATTTATATATGTGACGGAAACTGCAATACGTTAATGTTCGTGACCGAATAGAAGTTTTTCAGCCGATATTTCCAGTCAAGTACAATGTATGCAAGACAACTAGAGGTCAGAGCTGCATATATAGCTTTGTTTTCCGTATATATGCAATGTGGTTTTATCCTCGCTAGACAGTTCGTTGTCGTAATCTGATGATGATCAAGGAAAGTTGAAACGCGTCAGTGCATACGATTGGCAGTTGTTTTGTTATCTTTTTCGACGACTGGTTGAATAAAATGGAATTGGTGTTTACTTCAAGCTCGCAAACTTGATTTAATTAATTGAAGGTAACATCGTTCAACTGTCTCACACTTTTTGACCAAATATTTTGTGAGCACTTGGTTTAATGCTGTTTCCTGTTGATTATTTACCAGTAGGAGCATACGTCTGGTCCTAAATAAACGAACTTGATACAAGAGAAGCCAAGCCCAATAGGCTGTCACAGCTGTGATTATTTAAAACTCACTTTTAAACACACATAGGTGTATACATCTGGGATTGATAATCAACAAAGTAATTTCAACTATAAACAGATTGAAAAAAGAAAGGAAAACCACGTCAAAACCTGAAATTGACAACAGTTAAACTATTATTTTAGAACATTATCAAGAACGAAATCGGTAGTAACAAGGAAGCAGATTCAGATAACCTAGATGTCGTGGGAAATTTTTCACATTCATGTGTAAGAAAAGCGGTTGTAATTGAAGTCAGATATTACTTCCCCAGCACTGACATTAATTTTAGAATCACAATTGTCCTGAACCTAAGCATCACCATAACAACAAGAATGAAATCGACCTTATTAAACAAGTGCGCCTCATCAATAGTTTCATCAAAATAAATATCATCCTGATAATCAAAAATAGTAATAATTATGCAAGACAATAGATCTGACAGATCACTATCTAAACATTGCATCAGGCAAGTAGATTACTTGAATTTTCTCTTCTGAATAATTATAAATGAAAGATTAGACACTAAGCTCAGAATCCACAATGTACGTGGTCAAAGTATGTGGGATTGTTTAACGGTGCACCGTTCATAGATTTGGCAAAAAGAAGCGGACAGAACTAAAATAGCACTGATGAAAATGTTACACAGAATAAAAATCGATCAAATAGAGCATTAAGTAATAAATCGAACAAATTTAATACGAAAATAAATCGTGTTAATTAATCGATCAATCAAGTAACAACCAAAGCATTACATCAGAATTTGAAACTGATGCTCGATTGACCCATAACCACAACCCTAAAACAGATATCCTCGTATTCATGACTAAGTTTGAGCTGCATATGAACCTCAGGTTGCTATTTCTTGTTGAGATGATTAGTTTAGATTCAGAGATTTAGTTCATAAGGTGGTATGAGTCATAAAGTTGACAAGCATCATCAACCCGATGCATCTGCTTTTATTCTTCCTCCAGTTAGCCGCAGCAGGTCCTAAACAGTCAAGCTCCATGCTCGTTCTTGTTTGTTGGAGATACAGGCTATAGTTGTTTAATGCTTGATAAATTCTCAAAGTTGAAACAAACCAAAATACGTGAAAACACGTCGAACCCTGGACGACGGTTAAGTCCAAATTGGGGAAACTGCTTTTAGAACCCAGGAGAGACTCCGAAGATAAATCGTTTCCTAATTTTCTCGCACAAACTTTTACGGTATAGTTACATTATTTTAGGACGATACATTATATTCCTAATGGCAATCTGGTTTTTTCCATTATAACTACTCCTACCTGGCAAAATATGTTTCCTGAACAATAAATGGTCATGTCAAAGATATATTTTATATACAAGCAAATTCTGTGGAAATCTGGTTCAGATGTACAAAGATTTCTCCATTAACGGCAGATGAGATTTGAATGGCATTACTCCCAAATTCGCTAATGGAAGTGTTATTAATCATCTTGGTTTATTTTTCTGAGCTTCTTAATTGAACGCGATTCAGGTTATCCAGAGGGCGGATTCCATTTCGAAGAAGAATATTTTGAACCGCGTTAAGGATATCTTGAAATAAGCGTCACGGATATATATATATATATATATATATATATATATATATATATATAAGAGGAAACTGCAGACACGTTGTCAGACCTAGATGTGAAACGAGGACTTCGTCAAGAAAACATTCTTAACTATCTATCGATCATTCAAAATGAAAATTTGAATATCGGCGCACTGTTGCAGTAAAAATAATTGTTTAAATTTTTTTTCAGCGGACAGCAATCAGCGAAGTTGCTATTAAATATATGAAATGGAACCACTGTCCAGTTTCTTTTAGCAGTAAATCCAATGCATTTTAAAAGTTCAAACACCTGCATTGAGCCGTAAATTTGGACCATATCCTCCTTTAGTAAACAAGTACTTTCTGTTTGCCTCTCGTCGTCTCAATTTTATTCACTTGTTTGCGGTGATTAGCTATTTTAGCCAGAATCTCAGTGAAGCGGGCGTTCAAAATAAACGACAAGTCGAAGTTGAGCAACAAAGCTTCTTTTGATAATAAAAGTCTTAACCACAAATTCGACATAATTTAAATAAATCCACACAAAAAATTGTTCAAGGCAGAAAGGAAAATTTAAAAAAGAACTGAATTCCTATTGGTCAATTTAATAATATTAAAGTGTCTTACTAATCAGGCATTTAATTCTATTTTTAGAAGTTATTTATAAACATTTACAATTGAGCCAACTAATACATATGGGAAATGTTTATGCGGTTTTTAAAAAATAAGACAATTCCATTATTCCACTATCCATAATTTTAATGAGCAGTGTTTCATCTAATGGCATTACAACTAATGTAGGGCAGCTAAGATTAGCACGAAGTCTTGTCTAATTAGAACTCAAATAAAAATTTTGTAAATATCTGTTAAATAAATATCAGGAATAAATAAAGTACGGAATTAAAGCGCCTATGAAATAGTATTTCGTGCATTTATATAGAACATTTTGATTGGAGTAGCATAGTTCAATAGGGATTCAGCCTTCAGTGTGCATAAAACATTTCCAATGTAATTTACGTGGTTGCAAGATAATCAAGTACGACAAACAAAATGCTGTAATTTAACAATTATTGATAGCGCGGGTGGTGGTAACAATTATTTAAATCAAGTTTGCGAGCTTGAAGTAAGCACCAATTCCATTGTATTAGACCAGTCGTCGAACAACATAACAGAACTACCGCCAGGCGCAACGTACTGACGCGTTTCGACCTTCAATGATCATCATCAGAGTACGACGGCAAACTGACTATCGAGGATCAAACCGCATTGAACATATATGGAAATCAAACTTAGATATGCGTCTCTCACCTCTAGCAGTCTCGCATACATTGAACTTGACTGGAAATTCAATGGGATTGGTGTTTACTTCAAGATCGCAAACTTGATTTAAAGAATTGTTCCCACCACCCGCGCAATCAATTATTGTGAAATTTTATTGCTTATATATGTATATGTGGCGAAAGCTGCAAACAGTTAGTGTTCGTGACTGCATAGAAATAGTGCAGCCGACATTTACAGTCAAGTTCAATGTATGCGAGACTGCTAGAGGTGAGAGACGCATATCTAAATTTGACTTCCATATATATTCAATGCGGTTTGATCCTCGATAGTCAGTTTGCCGTCGTACTCTGATGATGATCATGGAAGGTCGAAACGCGTCAGTGCGTTGCGGCTGGCGGTAGTTTTGTTATGTTGTTCGACGACTGGTTAAATACAATGGGATTGGTGTTTACTTCAAGCTCGCAAAACTGATTTAAAGTATTGCTGTAATTGACAAAAATGCGTATCTTCTGTAAAGAATACGGTTTAATAAGAACTATTGTTTTCAAAAATTTTAAGTACGAATAAATATACTGACATTTTTTATGGTATTCGATCGAAATCCAAAGGAAACCTTAACTCATATATTATTTGTTGCGGAGAGCTACCATGTATGAAATAGGTATGTAATAGGTATTAAGTAGCTAGTATAAAATAGTGCAAATAGAACCAGCAACATGTGAAAACATTAGCACAACTCGATATTTTTATTAGCATTTCGAGATTTGTCGTAAATGCACTAGATTCATTTTCATTCAACCCATTCATTTGGTGACCAAGCGATTGACTTATTCAATTAGTCTTTGAGGTTTAAATGGAAGTTTTAAAAGAGATAAGACAAGAAGCGGCGTAAGTTTTATTGATCGGTGTTTGCCTAGTTCTTCAAAACTGGTTGAAGAAACTTTATAACACCACATACGAATGCAGACTGTATTTAAAAAGAAATTCCATCTTTTACGAAGTTGGGCCAAAAATAATACTCGAAGGACGAAAGCTGCCTTAATCTTTAAAAAAATATTTATGGTGCCCATTGTCTATTAGTGTAACAAAAAGCAAATTGCTTAAAAGAATTTTTTAAATGCAAAAATAAATTTTCCAAATTACCTGGCCGATGTTGTGATTAACACAGGCTGAGTTCGATTTTTTTCGTTCGCTGGAAATATGTCGGATGCTATCGGCAGCATCCTTCGCTGTTTCGTATTACATCGCAAGTTTAAAAAATAAACTAATGAAGCAAGCGCGATATTTCCTCTGGCCATCCCATTTATATTTCTGACTGACCTTTCATCAGCTATTTGCGTGTCACATGTATATGTATATGTCCATTACTGATATGTTCATCCAACTAAAGTAAAACTCGAGTGGCTGAATATGAATTTACGATTTAAAAGTTTTAGAGTATTGACGGTAGTTTTGTTATGTTGTTCGACGACTGATTAAATAAAATGGGGTTGGTGTTTAATTCAAGCTCGCAAACTTGATTTAAAGCATTTTAGAGTAGTTGTTTTATTCTCGTCATGTGAAATTACGTAACTGAGGTCGCCCTCGCATTATAGGTCGGGAGCTCAATCAACCAGATACACACTTCAAAAGCTTATGTCAAGTTATGTGATAAAATCAGAAATTAATCAAGCCATGCATGTGTGAAATTTCACTCAAACCATTCAAATTGTACTTAGAATTTTCGAGGGTAAAAACAGTATTTCTTCTATCATTAAATAGGCGCATATCACACATATTCATGTGTATGTATACATATCTAAAGAGATTCAGTTAAATAAAATTAATCTAAGCATCACTTATTTTATTTCATATCTTAGTCAGGCCTCTTATTTTACTAACTGTGCTCAATTACCCGATTATAATTTTTGTGTCCTGCCCTCACAATATCTATTGAGATAATTCTAACATAACATTATTTTAAATGATAAGAATTTAAAAAAAATTCGTATGACGCGATCAAAGGGTATCAATTAGATTTAACTGAATATTTTGTGTATAATTAAACGACAATTGGTTGCGCAGGCGGTGATAACATTTATGAAAATCAAGTTTACGGTCTTGATATAAACACCTGACCCATTAATTACTTACATATGTCAGTATAAACTAAGAATTGTATAGTGTAGAAAAGGCAATTCATCCAGTAGACCGGTTTCGTCCTTATTGGGAACTCATCAAGTACTGGCCAGAATTTGCCGCGGACAGGACTCGAACCTGGGCACGTCTGCTTCGGAATCTGGTGCTCTAACCACTGAGCTATCCTGCCGCACGCTACACTACACACAATATTCAGTTATATACTAACTAATGTAACTTGGTTAGTCAATTTTTCCTTTAGGTGGAGCTCATATGGCATCCATTTAGACCCAAAGTTCCAACTAACCATGCCCAATCTGTCATTACTGAACAGACACCACATTACCTGGGGAAGTGGTATTGAAATGAACATTTATATAATTAAACGAACATTGGTTGCGCGGGTGGTGATAACAATTATTATAATCAATGTTGCGGTCTTGATATAAACACCTGACCCATTAATTACTTACATATGTCAGTATAAACTAAGAATTGTATAGTGTAGAAAAGTCAATTCATCCAGTAGACCGGTTTCGTCCTTATTGGGAACTCATCATTTATTGGCCAGAAATTGCTGCGGACAGGAGTCGGACCAGGGCACGTCTGCTTCGGAATCTGGTGCTCTAAACACTGAGCCACGCCGCCGCACACTACACACAGTTTTCAGTCATATACTAACTAATGTGACTCGATTAGTTTATTTTCTTTTAGGTGGAACTCATATGGCATCCATTTAGACCCAAAGTTCCAACTAACCACCTCCAATCTGTTATTACTAAACAGACACCACACAGCCCACGCAACCAATTTTCGTTTAACTACATAAACGTTCAATTCAATAACAATTCCCTTTGTAGTGTGGTTTCTGTTCAGTAATGACAAATTGAAGATGGTTAGTTGGAAATTTGGGTTTAAATGGATGCCATATGAGCTCCACCTAAAAGAAAAAACTAACCGAATTACATTAGTTAGTATATGACTGAAAATTGGTGTAGAGTGTGGCAGGGTGGCTCAGTGGTTAGAGTGCCAGATTTAGAAACAGACGTACCCAGGTTCGAACCCTGCCGCGGCAAATTCTGGCCAGTGCGTGATGAGTTCCCAATAAGGACGAAACTGGTCTACTAGATGAATTGCCTTATCTACGCTATACAATTCTCAGTTTACACTGAAAAATATATGTATTAAATGGATCAGGTATTTATAACAAGTTCGCAACCTTGATTATAGTAAATGTTTTTAGCTCCCGCGCTAACAATTTTCGTTTAATTATCAATATTGTCGCATTCTTTTTTGGGCTCGTAAAAAAATATATTTCTTAATTAAAACCTACAATCGGAGGTCGGTCATTGCCTACAGTGTCTCTTTGTTCTGACAGTATTGGTGTTAAATAGCCGTGTTCACATGCGCGAATTCCAGGAATAAGTGGGACGAAAACGACATGCGTAATATATCTCTTTTGTATCAGAATGAATATTCGCCAAAGTATACAGAGCGAACTTCCAGCAACCTTTGCTGGTCTTTGTTTTCCGCTTAAACCGATAGATAATTTATCCATTGGTTCTAGGAATTTAATAGCTCTTGCTTCGCGAGCCATTTAATAATTTATAGCTCACGAAATGCGCATTTGTGGTATTAACATTGAAAGACTCCAGAATACTACAATTGATTTGAATACAACACAATATATCTCATTCAAGCTTAGCTCACGATAAAAGGCAATTCTCATATCATTACCGTGCGTGAATGACCCATCAAGGTATGCTTTTGCATTTCTGCTATCCATTGATGTGCAAAAGCCTTACTTGGCTTTTGAATTATTAACCAAAGTTTGGCTTGTACTAGGCTCCACGTAGGAAACGTGGTTCTCGTAGTTATAAATTTGTACGCACAAATATTTAATCACTCTGCAAATAAAAAGAATTACTTTAAAGATCAATCAGATATGGTCTCTGGTGTTGAGCGACGTTCAAACATCTTAACGATTGCCGATTATTTAAACGCTAAATTAGTGAAATACTGCGCGGGAAACTGAACTTTAGTTAGATGGACCCTGGCTGAAAAAAGTGGTGATAGCGTATTAAAACTATTCTAGCTCAATTTTCCTGTACCACAAGCGGTATCTTGAAACTAGGCGTAGAGAATGGGTCCATAGGGATAGGACGGTGACGTCATCGGATTCGAATAGACCGCATGCCAATAATCAGACGATTCTTTACTTTTGTGCAGAACGCTAAACCGTATGACGGGTTGATTTGAGTTTATTCTACTGACTGCCTAAAGGAAACTGAAGTTACACTCCAAGCAAGTGACCGTATTCGATCAGAATATCTGTGTAACAAAAAATGAATACATCTGAGTGCTTTTCAGAAAAAGCTTAAGACAGCATCGGTTTGTATTCCTGCGTTAACGCCTAAGAAACAGATTTCAATCTTTACTAACAGCAAATGTCTTCAAAACGCGACATCTGTTGCGCAACTTCGAAGAGATCGAAACGTGGCCCGTAATTGTCGCTGAGTTTGCTGCCAGGAACACTGGCTTAATGTTGTTAATGAGTTGGAAGGAGTATATCGAGCTATTTTAATCTTACGCCCAGAACCGATGAATTAGGAATGATCATTCTGTCAAGAGAGTACAGACGTCATTCGTTTTTTAAGCGAAACTCGTCAATCACTTAAAACCATCTCAATCAGACACAGGCTGCAAATAGTGCGGCTAGTGGTAATGTGAACCCTTGACATGAAAATACCTAATTTTGATGAAGTGACAAAGACTAGCAATCTCCTGAGGAGCCGTAAAGTCATTTGTGTCGAGATCCCTCCTTCTAAATATTTCAAGTTCGGTAAAATTGGGGTTCAAAAAGATGTGAACACGCACATTACCGCAATCAGGGGGAACTGATCCACGCCGAACTAGTGGCAGATGGTCGCTTTGCTGTCCATCCACAAATTAGTGACACAAGCACTTCGGCTTACTTCCTTGACATCAGCTTAGTCTGGGATGCATCGAAACTGGTGACTTATATTATACTCCTAAGTATCGGCGAAGAACGATAAAAGCAAACGAGGCTCGCACTGGCAGGGTTTCGATCGCGAATTGGATGCCTGGAACAGATACATGCAGTATTAAAATCTCGAATACACTCACGATGCTGTTCTGAACACAGAAAAATATGAAAAGCTTCAGCGCGTCATTTATCGTACTCAAGATGTGCCTTTGGTTACGTCGTGAAGCTAAGTGCATCCAAAATGGTAATTGTCACCAATAAAGAACCGGAGCCTAGGATCGGGCGAAACAGCACCTCACTTCCAGTCCTCAAGGATTTAATTTACCTAAGGTTTCTGGTGGCATGTAAGAATTGCTGTAGCCGCCTTTAGATAATTATGCAAACAACTTTTGTATCGCTGGTCTATCTCCAAGTGCCAAGTCCAAGGTCTTTAAGTTGAGCATAATGTTGGTTCTTCTTTATGCTAATGGAACCGGGACAGCTTAGCAACACAAAGCATTCAATCGATGTGGAATAGGTCTTCGCCAGCTGAGCGTCTAACGAGGATCAAATCGCGATCCGATCACACGGAAGTTTTGCGTAAAATGTATTCGACTGGAATGTAGGCAGCAAAATCTTTACGTAACTACGATCATAACATTTTCGCAGTTTTGACCACATTCATACCAATTATACACTAAAGAAGTTATTGATCGCACGAGTGGTAACTATAACAAATTAAATCGAATTTGTGACTGGTTAATAAACATGGATTGGCGTCTATCCATAGTCCGCTAACTTTATTTAAAAAACGGAAGCTAATAATCATGTTAATTTGTTAAGAAATCCGTGTACAAGATGATCATATCCATTATAACTATTAAATTCGTCGGTTTGGTTCAAATTCTCTACAAAATGTTGAGTGCAAATTCTTAAACTAAAGACGAATAATGCCAAGCATTTCACTCGTTTTAAGTGGGCAAATTTGGCAGATTAAGTTTTTCTACTTTAGCAACATCTCAGAATACTTCCGCGCTTGCTGTTCAATAAATTGCCAGAATGTCTAAAATACAATCAAAATAGTTTGAATAATTTTGCATTGATGTTTATTTTAAGCTTGCAAACTTGTCGATAAGAATCAAGAGTCTGTAATAAGAGAAAGCATAGAGACGAATAACATCACCACTAGTCGAGAAGAGGCACAGCAGAAAGTCGGATCTCTCAAAAACCCATAAAAACCTAAGCTCGTCACAACCGCACACTCAATTTTCTGTATCAAAGCAAAGAATCTGTTCGAGTACTAAGTTGGTAGCATAGCATCCTCTTTCTGCTACTCAGAGGAAGTTCATTTTACCACGGTAGGTGGTGATAGCCATCGGGAAAGTCTGATGCTCACGATTATGGAGAAGGAGGCAAGATGACATCTTAGAGGAAGGAAATATATATTTTTAAATCATAAGGAAAAGGCTATAATATGTAGGCAATTCCCATTCTGGCCAAGAAAACGTGAGCTGTAAGTCATTGTGGATAGATTGCATCCCTTTCTCAAATACAACAGACACGCCATCTCGAAGTTTTGAGAGTTCACAGATAGTAAATAAGCAAAGCAGGAAACTAAAGCTGTAAAATTTAAGAATATCGCCTGCTTCAATAGTACGCTTCGATCTGGCGTATTATCAGTGATCATTCTACAAAAGGCATACAGATTTCGTTAGGTTTTGACTCGCAACCTAAGGAAAATCCAAATTCACCATATACTGCAAATAGCGTGGTTAGCAAAGAAGTGACCGCTCGGGATAAATACGAGATGGGCAGCGAAACTCCTCTTGGCATTTGTAAATCTCCTCCTCTCTCCAACTCTGTCTCTATTTCTTTCTCTTCCACTCGTTTTTTCACTTCCTCTATATTTTATTCTGTCTCGTGGTCTACAGGGAGAGAGAGAGCTAATCGTATTTCCCTTGTACTGGCAAAGTTCAAGATAATGCTGTTGGTACGACTGCTTGAGTCAAATTGACATCAAGCCGGAAATTGCTATGACTACGGACCTCATACACTTTAGTTGAGACAAATTCAACAGGATTTGTACTTATAACAGTTCAAGAAGCCAGCAGCTGTTCAGACATTTCGACTGCTCTATTGCATTTCCTAGTTGTAACAAACATAACTCAATTTCAGATATTTTTTAAAGGGTTTCCGTTTGCGGCATTATGACAGCATAATATGAATTGGAAAGTTGCATTCAATCTCGGTCTTACGATGACCATACAATAAAAAAAGGATACCGACGTTTCTTAGTTATTTAACTTGCACCTTTCTCAAGACGATTGACCACCAAGAAATCTCATTTAAATTAGGTACATTAACAACATGACCGGTGTTATGATTGACAAAAGGATTGTACCCAGCTACTCTTTTCAGTGTAAGTATTTTGTATACTTTCACCAGTGTGCTTCAGCCCACAGATAACAACAGAATCTTAAGACAAATTAATAAAATAAGAATAAATTTTCTTTAAATCTGCTCGACTTATATTTATGTCCGTCTACTCTCATAATAGCTAATGGCATTTCAGTAGATGCGCGTTTCTTATGTGTACCAATAACTGATAAGTATTCAGATAAATATTAGTAAATACACACGTATATCAATCTAAGGTAAACTTCAATCACCGAATGCTAATTTACTCTTTTCACGCGCCAGAAAAATTGTTTTACCCTCTGTGTGTATTGAACTCCGCAGAAGTTAATTAAATATAATTATATACACGCGTACATCCACTTAAATGAAACTAATAGGACTGATTTTTAATTCATTTCACACACACGCCAGACTAATTGTCTAAATTTTACCATGCGAAACGTCACAACCAAAGTGAACTTAATGATTAGTGATGGAAGCTAAAAAATGTAAGTAAACTCTTGGCGAAGAATCAAGAATTAAGATACGATTTTAAAATAGAAGAAAGCTAGGGAAAAAAAGCTGACTTGGCCATAATGCCGTCGTGTATTGGTTTATTTTCTCCAACTTCCGTGTGTTTACTAAGTAAAAATACTCACATTAAATAGATCATGGTCACAAATAACTCTCTTTAAAAGTTTTGCAATTTTTTCGATTTTTTAAGAATTATTTCACTTTATTTTTTCACTCAATCTATTTTTTTCTTTTTATAACGATTATATGGCAGTGAAGCTTTAGCTGATAACAACTCTTGCATTGCTCTCCGTGATAATGATGATGGTGATGATTGTAGAAATTGTGATAATTTAGATAAAGTCCATTAATACGTGTTAAACTTAAGAAGTTAATGAGCCCTATAAGACAAAAATTAATAAAGCATGAAAAGTTGAAAGCAGTTACTTTAAATAGTTTATTAAAAGTAGAAAATTACAAAGCCATATAAGAGCTAACTTTAATCCAATATTCCGAATATTTTACTTTGGGTAATTTCAGATTACAAATCACGCAAGCCTTTTATTAACATTCCTGTGTATCGAATAGAACCTATCGACTTTAAAACCGCTGTTTGATTCGTAATATCTTCTCTTGGCCGGTTATCAATAGATTCCCTAATCAATCTCGGTGTTCTGGTACAACTACATACTGCCATGCCTGTAGAATCATTGCAATTAATTGTGTTCTCTAAACAGAACAAGTCGCGCGACAGGAAATCGATTAGTTACCTGGCACTTTTTATGCCCAGCAAGGTGTTTGCATTCATTTTCTTCAATATCCAGAGTAAAATTGAAGACAGTGGATGCAAGCACCTTGTTGGGAACAGCAAGCATTCCATTTCGAGCAGCATGTTTCGTTTAGAGCAGATCAAGTAACATGCCGCTCTGTTGTCCTTTTCTTACGTCGATTTAACGAATGGCTTCATTCACATACATGAGATTACAGTCATTGCATGGTATTTTATACATTCTTGATGTATTTAGGAGATCGATTATTTTCTCTTTAAAAAAAACTAGGTAAAATTTATGACATAGCACTAATTAATGGTAGGAAACGACGACTGCTATCTGAAACTTAAACAATTAAAAAATTAAGATTATTGGATTATAGTAAGTATGTATTAGGTTTTGCGAACCTAGTAACAAATTAGTTCAGTTGTGACCAGAAGGATAAACCAAAGGCAGCATGAACGGAAAGTATAATCTCATGTTCATTCGTTTCGTGCTTACTCGCGACTCATCAGTAGGAGCCGGTATTACGTCCTTTAACCACTATATATTCGGTAGAAGAATGTGGAATAATAAGACAGTACAATCTCCTACACGAATGTGTAAACCTGTAATAGTGAAACTAACATAATCTAAAGTCAACGACAATGCGACTTCAATTCTAACTCACACTATATAATATATATACTGAGTCTGTAAAGGATACTAACACTATGGCTATTGTGTTAGTAACTGATACCTTTTTTGAAATCGATGAGTACCGGATACTAACACTATGGTTTCCGAGTCGGTGCATGATACCAACCTGATGGATATAAATTTATGCTAAAGTTCACCCAAATTGAGAATTACAGCAATTTCCGAACACCTGTTACTCCAGTTAAACCATACACTCTGGCCTTCATCGATATCAGTTATCACATTTCGCAGTAAGCATGACATCATTCAATTCAATATATTACAGTTACATACTGTTTGTTGCGAAGAACTAATATATATGCAAGTATGTATTAGGTTTTGCGAACCTAGTAACAAATTAGTTCAGTTGTGACCAGAAGGATAAACCAAAGGCAGTATGAACGGAAAGTATAATCTCATGCACATTCGTTTCGTGCTTACTGGCGACTCATCAGTACGAGCCGGTATTACGCTCTGTAACCACTATATATTTGGTCAGAAGAATGTGGAATAATAGGACAGTACAATCTCCTAGACGAATGTGTAAACCTGTAATAGTGAAGCTAACATAATCTAAAGTCAACGACAATGCGACTTCAATGCTAACTCACACTATATAATATATATACCGAGTCTGTAAAGGATACTAACAGCGCTTTCATGCCACCAGTCTAACCCAACGGGCCATAAAGACTCAGAAATCATCACACCACAAGTAAAGTCCTGTCCGCAGTGGTGGCATTAGTTGTTTTATGGCAAGACGTGTAGTTAGCCTTACAAAACGGAAAATAAAAAAAAGGTTTCTTTGGTAAGCAGGTAGTAATTCTGCAATCCTATAATGACAGGGCCAAGTTTTTGCGGCGTAAACTATTGTTGAATTACAGACGTCAACACTTTATGTGACTGACGGTACTTCTACAACGTTGTGTAACTGGTTGGATAAAATGGGATTGACTTTAATCTCGTCGGCTTTTCGAAGAAGCATTCGTTCAAGCCGAAGTGGGTAGCCTGGAAACCAATGAGGATTTTTTCAGTATGAACGAATCAATGCTTCAAAGGGCGGTTTGGTTTTCAAATAAGAGTATCTTTGGATTAAATGGTACTATCATCAAAGACTTGAATAGTTCAGTTGCTTTGGATAGCCAATGACCACGTACTCAACACATAAACAGCCAAAGACATTTATTTAAATCAATTTTGCGAGCTTGAAGTAAATACCAATCCCATTGTATTTAACCAGTCGTCGATTGGTGTTTACTTCAAGCTGGCAAACTTGATTTAAATAATTGTTACCACCACCCGCGCAATCAATTATTGTTAAAAAGCCAAAGACATTTATCAGATTAATGTACATCCTGTGAGATGTCAATCAGCAAATCGAGATGAGAAGAAGCAATGCTCCGAATCGACTGACAATATCAGGACCAGTTACAAACTGGTAAAGTATATTAAATGACAAAATCGACTGCTGTTCTAGCAGCATTGTTGTTACAATAATGAATACATCAAAGCAGGCCATCTATTCAAGTCACAACGCCAGACCGGACTTCTTCAGATGAGACGCCTAGTAAGATTAAAGCCGTAACCTGGTGCACGTATAGTACTACCAAATAATCATCGAAAAAGGTTTTCTATGAAAATAAGATATTATAAGTTCAGCCACCTGGCGTACACACGGCGTCCGGCTTTCAGCGCTTAAATATGGATGGGGAAATCTTGCCCAAAGAATATAAAATACTTGAGGGAAAAGTTTTCTAAACACAACACAAGATAAATGCCGGGAATGTGACTACAAGGCAAGCGGAAGTAAATATATGTTTTACAAAATAAGGCGACAAAAATACTATCGTTCAAATTTGAAAATTTAGAAACAAAAATCTCATTTGCATCTTGTTTTACAGATTGCTAAGAAGCACAGCAGAACAACTTTAGGATAAAGTGTGCATAAGTTTAAATTACAAAAAGTACAAATTACTATTCACAGAGAAATGGGATAACTTCAAGACAAGTTAGAATTTTTCATATACTGAAATAGAAGACTATGAAGCGTGTGAGATTTATAAAAAACGAAATAAAAATGCATAACTCAATTGAAAAGTGCGTCAAAAGGACAATCCAGCTTGTGACAAAAGGCCAAGATCAATACGACAAATAAGACACCAGTGAAGAAAGGTCATCTGCAATCAGTCACGGCTTCGATGTCAAGGCCATTATTCTGTCGGCTTGATGGACGTCGATGCAACTTAAGTTATTTTTTGCGGCTGATTGCTACGCAGAGCGTAATTAAAACGTTTTTTGACAATATTCTTCCGAAATTCAACTCACTGCCACTCGTTGCGTGAAGCATACATTACATTGAGAACATTTTTAACTGATTTAGGCATTTACTGACAGGGAAAGTGCGCCAAAAAAGACCATACCATCTTGGAACAACAGACAACGATCAATGCTCCAGCAGTAAAAAAAATAATGTTAAGTAAATTCATTTTTAATCAGTCATGGCCCCATAATCCAACCCTCATTCTGTCAGCCTGATGAACGTCAATGCTTCTCACTTTATTTGTTGCGACAGATTGCCGCATTGGGCGCAATTAAAGCGATTTCTATCAATATTTTTCCAAAAGTTACTTCATTGCTACTTGTTACATGCATCGTCCATCACAATTAGACTATTTTTAGCTGATTTTCATATTTGCCAATGAGAATACAAAAAAACTTAATTCTAAGGAAACAGAATGAATGGTAAACACACTTTTGAAAATCATAGTTTTATTGCTGTGAACTACTAGATATGCATTTGAAAACTGGACATGGCATATATATTGAGTATTATACAAATCAAGGTCATAATCTTGATATAAACACTCTGGGTAAGAAGACGTGCCCAGGATTGTGCCCTGTTCGCGGTCAATACTGGATAGTACGCGATAAGATCCCAGTTAGTACGAACCCGGTCTACTGGATTAATTGCCTTTTCTACACCAAACAATACTTAGTTTACACTGGCAAATTTATCTGTATAATGGGTCAGGTGATTATATCAAGATAGCAACTTTGATAAAAGTAATTTTTACCACCACAAGCACAATCAATGTTCTTTTCCGTACCACATCACTTTTTAGCGTGGTGTCTGCTCAATAATGACGGATTGTCAATGGTTAGTAGAAAATTCAGGTCTAAAGGAATCCCATAAGGGCTCCACTTTAAACAAAGGAAAACCAAGAAACAGTAATTAGTACATAACTGAAAATTATGAGTAGGGTGTGGCAGGGTGACTCAGTGACTAAAGCACAAGATTCCGAATCATACGTACCCAGGTTCGAGCACTGTCTGCGGAAAATTCTGGCCAGTACATGATGAGTTCCAAATAAGAACGAAACCGATCTACTGGATGAATTGCCTTTTCTACACTATACAATTGTTAGTTTATACTGACATATGTAAGTAATTAATGGGTAAGATGTTTATATAAAGACCGAAACCTTGATTATAATAATTGTTATCACCACCCGCGCAGCCATTGTCGTTTTATTATATAAATGTTCATTTCAATATCACTTCCTATGTAGTGTGGTGTCTGTTCAGTAATGACAGTTTGGGGATGGTCAGTTGGAACTTTGGGTCTAAATGGATGCCATATGAGATCCACCTAAAGGAAAAATAGACTAACAAAGTTACATTAGTGAGTATATAACTGAAAATTGCGTGCAGTGTAGTGCACGCAGGATGACTCAGTGGTTAGAGCACCAGGTTCCGAAGCAGACGTACCTAGGTTTGAGTCCTGTCCGCGGCAAATTCTGGCTAGTACATGATGAGTTCCCAATAAGGACGAAACCGGTCTACTGGATGAATTGCCTTTTCTACACTATACAATTGTTAGTTTATACTGACATATGTAAGTAATTAATGGGTAAGGTGTTTATATCATAACCGCAACCTTGATTATAATAATTGTTATCACCACCCGCGCAACCATTGTCGTTTAATTATATAAATGTTCATTACAATACCACTTCCCCATGTAGTGTGGTGTCTGTTCAGTAATGACAGATTGGGGATGGTCAGTTGGAACTTTGGGTCTAAATGGATGCCATATGAGCTCCACCTAATGGAAAAATAGACTAACCAAGTTACATTAGTTAGAATATAACTGAAATATGTGTGCAGTGTAGTGTGCGGCAGGATGGCTCAGTGGTTAGAGCAACAGATTCCGAAGCAGACGTGCCCAGGTTAGAGTCCTGTCCGCGGCAATTTCTGGCCGGTACATGATGAGTTCCGAATAAGGTCGAAACCGGTCTACTGGATGAATTGCCTTTTCTACACTATACAATCCTTAGTTTATACTGACATATGTAAGTAATTAATGGGTCAGGTGTTAATATCAAGACCGCAATCTTGATTCTGATATTGGTTATAACTACAATTGGGTTTTCGACATTTCGTAATTTTATCCTTCATTTCATATTCGATTTTTATGTCCATAATAAATAATTTGACCATTGCTATTTTCTGTTCGCGTTTAAACTATTTTGTAAAGATTCTTCAAATGTTGTGACTATGAACATGACTTTACAACACACAATTTGCATTTGATTAAGCAATTCATGTCTACACATTCTTTCGTTCCAACTAGTAATGTTGCTCAAGAATTTTAGCTCATATTTCGTTCAACTCTAGAGAAAATCTCAATACTAGAATATTTTAACAGGCTGCTTGCCTGCTAAATAAATTTCTTTCGAAACTGATCTATTTTTGATTGAATTATTTCGAATATCTTTGTGAGTATACTTCATCGGGTCACAATTCATCACGAGTCTTAGGAAAAAACCAGAAATGCAGGAATTATGTCTCTTTTAACCGTTTATATTGAAACTCAGACTGTTTAGTCGCATTCTAGCTAAATTACGTATAACTGGATAATCGCGCGTCGCGTATATGTGTATATCTGTAACTGCTGCGCATTAAAATATACATAAACATACATAGTTTGTGCGGGCGGCGATAACATTTACCATAAAGAAGGTTGCGTATTTTATCTGAAAACCTGACACATCAAGTACATACATTTTTAAGCATAAAATATGAATTGTATAGTGTAGACAAGGCAATTCATCCAGTAGACGGTTTTGTCCTTATTGGGAACTTATCACGTACTGACAAGAATTCGTTGCGGTCAGGGCTCGAACCTGGGCAGGTCTGCTTCGTAATCTAGTGCTCTAACTACTGAGGCACTCTGCCGTAATTACAGATTTGGGATGGTTAGTTGGAGCTTCAGGTCTAAAGGGATACCATATAGGATCCACACAAAGTAAAGGCTAACCAAGAAACATTGTTTAATAAAATTGGGTGTAGTGCACGACAGGGCGACTCAGTGGTTAGAGGACCGGATTCCAAAGCAAACGTGCCCAGGTTTGAGCCCTGTTTGCCGCAAATTCTGGACAGTATGTGAGAAGTTCCCAATAAGGACTAAACCGGTCTACTGGATGAATTGCCTTTTCCACACTATGCAATACCTAGTTTATACTGATAAATGCATATACTTAATGGGTCAGGTGATTATATCAATTTCGCAACCTTGATTATGGTAAAAGTTAATATACACTTTACATGTGTAGGAATATTTGTCTCACACTTACCATGTGGAATTACGTAACTGAGGGTGTCCTCACATTTTAGTGTGGCGAACAAAATAGATTTAAAAACATCCCCAATAAAATTATGTCAAGTTAACTGATAAAACTTAAAAAAGGACAAACAATGCAAGTGTGAAATTTCATACAAATCAATCAATTTATAATTATGACCTCATGATTTAGTAACAGTTACTGCTATTTAATTAGATAGGCGCACGTCAGCGTAAGTGCATGTGTACTTGCTTACATAAGTGGTAAGTGTTCATTTAAATATAATTAATAATTTCATGGAAGTATATATGATTTAAACCAGGTTGTGTTTTGAGATAAACAATACACTATATATATATATATATATATATATATATATATATATATATATATATATATAATTATAAACCAAGCCTTGCATAAGGTAGCTAAGGAAATTCACCGAGTAAAACGGTTTCGGCCTTACACGGAATTGGTCAAGTATTGTCAAGAAATTTTCCGTGGAATAGAGCGACCATGGGCACACTTGCTTTGGAGTTTGTGACTCTATTCACTGCGACACTCGGTCGCATATTATTATGCGCAATTTTCAGATTCATGCAAAATTTTTGGTCAGCTTTTCCTTCGGGTGGAACCAATGCAGCATCTCTTTTAGCCTAAAGTTCTAACTCACAATCCCTAGTCTGTCATTATGAAACAGCCAACACGCCACTTGGGGTAGTGATATTAAATTGAAGATTTTTACAATTCAATAATTATTGACTTCGCGAGAGGTGATAACAATTACCGAAATCAAGTTTTTAAGCTTGAGATAAACACCTAATTCATAATATATGTTTGCCAGTACAAACTATGCACAGTATAAAGTAGCTAGTGCAATTCATCCAGTAAAGCGGTTTCGCTCTCACTGAAGACTCCTCAAATGCTGTCCAAAATTGGGTCGCGAACATGGGAACATTTGCGTCGGATTATGAAACTCTATCCATTGCGTCACACGAAATTTCTTGTTTTACACTAACCTTTTCGGTTAGCGTTTCCTTTCGGTGTAGCCTATGCAGTATATTATTTTACCTATTTACCTATCTCCTATCTGGTATTATCGAACAGACAACACGAGAATATTTCTGGCTCCTGTTCCAGATTCCTTTGTCAACGGTAAACTCGTCACAACAAGAAACGTGACAATTATTAAGCTTTTCAGTATATTTCCTTCAAATAGCCTTACTTATGCATACTAGTAGATCTCTTAATCATAACTGACTTTTTTTCTAGATACGTGGGTGCAATTTATGTGTGTGTGTATGTGTTTGTGTGTCTGCAAACATACGCTCAAAGAAGTGAAGTTATAGAGATTTCATAACAAAAACTGACGCCATTTTAGTTAGCCGTGCGTTATGCACGTGTGTGCTTGTGTTCGTATTTAGAACGGTGAAGTTATCAGTTTAATATAACTAACTTCGCGTGCACGTTTAAATAGGCGAATTAAAAATGATTAGTGCAAATTCCTCTTTGCCTATGACAGACTTATTGTTTTACACTTTAAAAAAATAAGTATTCACGAGTAATGAAATAAAGGGGCTATTTAATGTAAATAGACTAGTCAGATTAAATAATCAATAGTTATCAATGTAATAGTAGACGGTTTCATCCCTATTTGTAACTCATAACGTACTGTCCAGAATTTGCCGCGGAGAGGACTCGAGCCCCGGACATATCTGATTCTGAATCTGGTGTTCTTACCACTGAGAAACCAAGCCGCAACCTTGATTTAATTTATTGTTATCATCGCTCGCACACCCAATGTCTGTTTATCGATTCATTTTTCTCATTTTGGCTGGAAAATTTTTAAATGTCTTTAAATCAAGTTTGCGAGCTTGAAGTAAACACCAATCCCTTCAAGCTCGCAAACTTGATTTAAACAATTGTTATCACCTTCCGCGCAATCAATTATTGTTTAAATTTTAAAATGCTTCGTTTATATTAACTAGATTGGAAATCTTTATTATCCTGCGTAGCTTGGCGTTCGGTATTATAATGGCCCTCCGGTTCTCCTTCGTCCTACTTGAATTAACGTACTTCCAATTATGATCAAATTTACCCATGACATTCATCGTTGTTGCTTATGTTACCTAAAGAGGATAGCCACTAGCACTGAATAGTTCTCGTAGTCTACCTAATTCAATCTCTATAAATTTTCTGTTTGTTAGTCTCTGGAATCTAGGTTTCGTTGTGCTCAAGATAAGCATTTCCTTCCCTTACGGATGATTTGACATGACATTAGAAAACACCCGAGTAAGTATCATTTCAATTTCCTACTATCTATAATTAATTTGACACCGACAAATAGTAAATCACCAAACACCAAGTCTACTTGGTGTAATTACGTTTAATCGAAATAATTTATCAAAATAAAGCTAAAACTAATCAGAAGTAAATTTACTTTAATATATTCAAAGAGTACTCCATTCATTGGAAATGATTAGTGAAATATATACGGTCGAAAAAATCATAGAAACACTCGCCAATATCGGATAACTGCAGTATATAAATTAAGAATTAAGCGCAAGCACAGTTTACCATCTGAACCATACTAATAGCCATTAGTAAATTTCTCCGTCCTTGATTACAATAGTACTTGAACTTTTAAGATGAAGTTACATATATATATATATATATATATATATATATATATATATATATATACACGCCGAATAATTATTAATTAAATGAGTCTAACTCAGGGTCAAGTTCTCCATTAGAATAAGTACTGCTTTGCAGCAAACTGTTTTCATTATATTTAAATTTGTGTTTTTCTGAAGATATAGTTGGAACAGTGGTTCCCATTATCGAATAAATACTTAATGACAACCTAAAAGAAGTTTTCAGGCTTGAGATAGACACTACTTCCATGTATATTAAATTCAATCATCATCGAAAATACCAATGTTTGCGTGAGAAGGGTATGTTATTTGACCTTCCTGGGTCATAATTGATGATAACTCTATTATATATCTCTTTAAAACACGTGACTTGGATTGCCTTTAATCCCCGAAAACGAAACGGCACAGTGGAAACACATCAGAACGTGAAACCGGCTAAACTGTTTACTTTGCAGCGTCGATGGCAGAAGAAACGAATTGCTTTAATTTCAGGTTTGTAAATTAAACCTTTATAATACCTTTCAATAATCTCGAAACAGATCTTTGTTCAAATGAGTAAATTTTTTGAACTTAGCAAAACCTTAGAAGAATACACGTTCATACTTCATTAGTAACAATCGAGCGATGGAAAAGTGTTTAAAAACCAAAGTGCGCCGAAGGATGATACCTCATGGAATATCTAAGCCACGATTAATAAATTTCTAAATTATGGCCGGAATCATGGTCTGTTAAAAAACTTAACAATAATTTATTGCGTGGATGGTGAAACTTAAGAAAAACAACAATTCTATGTTATTTAACCGATCGTACGACAGAAAAACTTCTCTCATTCAAATGTATTGACAAGAATACCACCATCCATGAGCATCATTAGATTATGATCGCAAACTGACTAACGAGGATTACGATTGGTAATTATCGCATACATTATGCATAACTGGAAATATCGGTTGCGCAACTCCAATGCACTCACTGACAACGAACTATTGCAACTTCCGCCAAAGGTGAATACGTTATATAATCAAACAGCCAATGCTTGTGCGTGTGGTGATAGAAATTATTTGAATAAAGTTTGCGAAATTGAGATAAAAACCAATTCTATTTTATTTAACCAGTTGCACAACATAGTAATACTGCTGTAAGTCACACGTATTAATGCGTTTCGAATTTCCATGATCATCATCACAGTACAACGGCGAACTAGCTAACGAAGATCAAAGCGCAATATATATACATATGTAAAGCAAAACCAGATACGCCGGTCTCACCTAAAGAAGGCTCGCGTACATTGTACTTGACTGGGAATGCTATCTGCACATTTTCTACACACTCAGGAGCATTAACATTTTTCAGCTTTCTCCACATATATATAGGTAATACAATTAAAAAATTTTTCATTGCGCGGGTGGTGATAACTATTATTTAAATCAAGTTTGTGAGCTTGAAGTAAACACCAATCCCATCGTATCTAACCAGTCGTCAAACAACATAACAAAACTACTGTCATTCACAAGTACCGATACATTTCTAACTTCCATGATGATCATCAGAGTATAACGGCAAACTGACTAGCGAGAATCAAACCGCATTGTATATATATTTAAAGCAAAATAAGATATGCGGCTCCAACCTCTAGTAGTCGCGCATACATTGTAATTTACTGGAAATTTCGGATGCAAAATTTGTACACATTCACCAACTTTGAATTTCTGTAGCTTTCGCCACATGTTTATATTTTAACCAATACAACAACCATTGGTTGAGCGAGTGGTGATAACAAATATTTAAATCAAGTTTGCAAAACTGAAGATAAATATCAATTATACTGTATTTAACCAGTTGTGCAACATAGCAGCAATTCCGTCAGTCACAAGTTCTATTGCCTTTTTGAACTATTGGTCATATATATATATATATATATATATATATATATATATATATATATATATGCCTTTAATCAGAGGTATGGCTCTCACGCGTAGCAGTCTCGAATAAAGTTTAATTGACTGGAAAGTGTCTGTTAGATGGGTTTTAAAAACTGATTCATTGAAATTGGAGGCTGTTGACGAAATGTTACATAAATTGAAATGGCTTCGTTTACGAACTAAGCGTATGATAATTCATTTTATGGTTTCATACTAATTATAAAAAGCGTCTTATAAAAGGTAAACCAAAAAATATGAATTTTAGGTGTTGTGTAGGTTTTATTATGGCATTTGGAGCTTGGCGTCAAAAGGCCGTAATCACAAGCCAAACGTACGGGCCGAAGGCTCCTCGAATATCATCAGTAGCAAACCTGAATATGGAACGCCGACTGCGTTGATTGAATTACAAGGCCTGCTACAATGCTACTCAGACACTGGCAGAGAATGCCTGGCATCACAAAATAGAATGATCATCATTCTAATGGCCGGATATCGATACCACACCTCTACCATTCGCGAGACACATGGTATGTTGAAATTTTTCTTAGCCTAGTAGCAACCAGGGACTACGTTAACACAAAGGCTATAGTGTTTGGTACCTTTTACAAGCTCGGTATATATTATATATAGTGAGGTGGCGTTGAAGTCGCATTGTTCAATACTTTATATGAAATTAGCTTCACTAGTACAGGTTTACACATTCGTATAGGAGATTGTGCCGTCCGATTGTCCCACATTCCTCACCGAAATATATAGTGGTTAAATGGCGAAATACCTGTTCCTACTGATGAGTCACCAGTAAGTACGAAACGCATGTGCATGAGATTATACTTCCCGTTCAGGCTGTCTTTGGTTTATCCTTATGGTCAAAATTGAACTTATTTATTACTATATGCGCAACACCGAATACACAATTGCATATATAAAATTTCTACGCCACAAACAGTATCTAACTGGTATACGCCTGTGTGGAACCCCCCGTGCGGTAAATCTTGATCCACGTTTATTATGTGCCTTCAACCTCAAATTGCAAGGTCAAGCAGGAACTGGTTAAGTAGAGGAAAAGGCAAGTATGACTATCATTCTTGTAAAGAATTGGTATAAAATTGGCTACTGCCCGATGCATTACTGAGTCAAGCGTTATTGGCAGTTCTGGCTTCTAATGATAACATGATCAATACGCCGGAAGGCATGCTCTAGTAGGTGGAAAGTCGGTGAAGTGAATACAGAAGACAAAGTGATTCCTGGCCTGACGGCAAATGTACCTTATCTGGTCCTTGGCGAAATAGAAACATAGAGAGCCAAAACAAGAATCCAGCATCTTCAAAGTGCTGCAATTTTGCTTCAGAAAAACAATAATATTAATAATTCTTTAAATCAAGTTTGCGAGCTTGAAGTAAACACCAATCCCATTGTATTTAACCAGTCGTCGAACAACATAACAAAACTACCACCAGCTTGTGTGTAAGCTGCTTAAACACAAGGACAAAATTTTAACGAAGATGATCGGTTATGATTCATAATCATTCTTCTCCCAGATTAACCGCTACTCAATGTTGACACGCACTGTCTGCACGGATCATGATACATATTTTAAGTTAAAGCTGTCATGAAAAGAGAGGTCATTTGCGAACCATTAAGCACCAGCCTTGATTTTTATAACAGGGCTATAAACGAAAGGATTCAACTCAAGGATTCTGAATATTGCAGATATCCTCCATGAACAATAAATAAAACAAAGTTATTAATATCTGAATTAGCAATAATTTTAAGACAAATGATACTTAGTTAAATATAAATTTCGATTGAGTAATTATTTGAGCTAAATCTTCTCCAACTGCTACAATTACCACTACATAGAATTGTTTAAATAAAGTTTGCGAACATAAGACAAACACCAATTCCTTTTTATTAATCGAAACGCAAGTTTGAATTACCGTTGTGAACCTCGTTGATAAGTTTACTCTTGTGCCCAGATGATGATTATGAAAGTTCGAAACAACTTAATGCGAGCGACTGTAGGCTGAGTGGATATATTATGTGATAGATGAAATACAATATATTTGATGATTGTCCCAAGTTGAAAGAGAAACGATTGTGTGTTTACCCTCGTGTGGACAGTTTTTTGAACCTATGCATTTATCAGGTGTGGAAAAATTTGTCATCAACTAAGATTCATAGAGCATTATTACGAGCAAAGTTTAAAAGATTACCTGAATTGACCACCTTATGATGTGCAATCGTTGTCGCGTCTGGTTCATAAACACAAAATGTGTTGCGTGGGGCAATGTACGCAATGTCATAATGCAACATTAAGCTTTCCAGGTTACTAAGACAACTCCGAAGGATGGTTGCAAGCACAAATGTGGAGAACCAGCGATCTCGTGGGCAAGCAACATTATTCGCGTTTTCAGTAGCGTGATTACAGAGCACTGTTACTACACTCACCAAATCACCTGCATGTGTGACATGGGATTCATCTTGCCAATGGATGCTATAGAGGCCCATAAGCGAAATGTGATATTTTTACATACGGCCTATTGCAACCCATCGTGCGAGAGACATAGTTCTGGAGTATTTCTATGTGGTAATTATCAAGAGAATTTTCGCCTCCTTTTTTACTTCATGCACATTATTTATTATCTTAAGCATTTAAGTGGGACTAATTATGTCTAGAGCCGCATCCATGCTTTTAGAATCACTAAATACGAAACGGCGTTTGAGCCGCACGCTAGACACTTCGCCGCATACTCTTATGACAATGAAACTCGCCAATATGTATGAAAGAGTATTTTTTTGTTTCACATCCCTAACTTTTAATTAGACGAAAACGATTGATATCTGAATAAAGAATGATTTTCTGCAAAGAATACTTGTTTGTAGCATCAATTGTGTCTACATAATTTAATTAGTTTTGCCGGCTAAGCCAAGCTGCTTATAGCAGTTAAAGCTGCATCTAAGTTATTTACTCTTCTACGAGTAAGAGTTTCTCCTCGTTTGTATCTAGCATGAGTTAATGTATGCAAAAACTGTCAAACACAGTGGCGAAAATGTCATTTTCTTTAATTATCAATGAACCTAAATCAGTAAGAAAATCTTCAGCGGTTAGTTTACTTTTCTCACATTTCCCATAAGAAGATACAATATTGTTCGCTACATTCTGTTCACTGCATCGCTATAGTCATTTCACACAGAACTCATTTAATTTAAAATACACTCCATCTCATCAATCATGCAATCAATCATTAGACACAAATACTAAACTGTCTTTTAAAACCAAAGCTTCATTCCCTAATAGTTCTGGATTTCATATCTGCATCTAGGTTGTAAAGGGAAAATTTATTCCCGTACACCTATTTTGGAGGATTCTGACTGTGTTGGTCAGGATTCGCTTCGTTGGTCTGTTATGAGGATCGCTGTCTGCTATTTTTGTCACCAGTTATTCCCAAAATACCATAATTACACAAAAACCAATTCACAAAAATTAAAGCCCAGTCTCCTATGATGGGGAAAAAAGAACGCGGGGTTGCCAATTCGTAGTGCGTGAAGATGGCTTATAATAATTTCTTGCCGCATCATCGATTAATTGTCACTTATTGCTGACATCTTTCAATTTCATCTATGTATATAATTTAAGGCGCCAGTCAATTCTTTTGCACTATTTGTCGAAAGGATTAGGCATGCCACGTGCAGACTGCTGGAGACATGCCACAGCAGTATTAAGCGGCCATAGGCCAAACATTAAGTACCTTTGGAACTCTAGACGATGATTACATGCATACTTGGCAAACCTCTTTTTACACCCAGTACGGAGTCCAGATACGTCTTATCTCTTATTTGAATTATTACAGCTCGTTCAGTATAGCCTCGTTGATTTAACAGCCTGACAAATACTACTAGTAATATTAATATTGCAGGTAATTATTTATTGCTCTTAAGCAAGCAGATGAGTTTTAATTTTCAGAAGAGTTTACTGATAGAGCCCATAATAGAGACATTAGGCAAGGTATAATTAGAAATGATAGAAATTTGGAAGATTTGCGTTTATATAGATTGTTTCAGGATAGTACTAGCTCACTCGTAGCTATTCGTGTAGCAAATCTATTAAGATTGAACCTGAAGGGAAATCAACTTGAACTGTCTATTCGAAGTTTAAACATGGCTACTCAAATTAAACCAAAACATAAAAATGAGGTCATTTCACAGACTTATATTGTGGAAACTGCTTCCAGATTAGAATTAGATGAAATTTGAATTAGTTGTTGCTCCGATGGTTTAAATAAACCAAGTGCATATATTCAAGCATTAGTAAAAAAGTCAACGTCGGAGAAATGAGTTGATATCGAGTAATAGTGTATGTTTAAAAGCGGATAAATGAGGAGCAACAGTTCTGTAGAGTCAATCTGATTACAATAATAAAATGTTAAAAAAGCTCAGTCCTAATGAAGTATACAGTAAAATGACAAGAAGCCATACCATTGGGCTATAAGGCCAAGTAATATTATTAATCTACAATATGACCACTAGTAAAGAAATTGATTTGACACATGGTTACATGATTACTTAAAGTTAACTATTCAAATGGGCGAACTTCAATTTACTATTGAAAGGTAATCATTTAGTGAATTATAGTTTTTGGATTTAAACTAAATTATAAATGATTTAAATCAAGTTTTCGAGCTTAAAGTAAACACTAATCCCATTGTATTTAAACAGTCGTCAAACAACATAGCAAAACTACAGTCAATCAAAAATACTGACGCGTTTCGACCTTTCGTGATCATCATCAGAGTACGACGTCAAACGGACTAGCGAGGATCAAACCGCAATGTATATATATGGAAAAAATAGATATGCGGCTGTCACCTCTAGTAATCTCGCGTACATTGTACTTAACTGGAAATGTCGGATGCACGATTTCTATGCAGTCACGAACAATAACTGTTTGCAGTTTTCGCCACATAGCAAAGGTAATACAACTAAACAATCAGTGCTTGGGCGGGCGGTGGTAACATTTCTTTAAATCAAGTTTGCGAGCCTGAAGTAAACACCAATCCTATTGTATTTAAACAGTCGTCAAACAAGGTAGCAAAACTACCGTCAATCAAAAATACTGACGCGTTTCGACCTTCCATGATCAGCATCAGAGTACGATTGACTGACACTGATTGTGCTCTGATGTTTGACCACAGGTTAAATACAACGGGATTGGTATTTACTTCACGCTTGCCAATTTGACTTAAAAGATTGCTACCACTGCTCGCTCAATCAATGATTGTTCAATTAATTAATAATAGTCAGAGATTAGAATAAGGTAGATTTATGAAGGATACTTATTCCAGAATCATTTTTAAATCCACGTCAAATCCATATCAGATGAAAATCAACTTAAAATCATTAGGAAAAAGAAGCCTTAAAAAAACAAAATATATAGAGTTAAGATTAGACAGACTGCGTGAAATATTCGTGGTTAATTGTTACTCTCATAATTAAATAGAAGCAGCAAGAATGTTCAATCTTAATTAGAAATACGTAAAATCTGATAGAACGAAAGAAGACCGTATGTTCATGTTACTACGAGACTGTAAATTAAGTGGGAAATTGAAATCCCTAGTTTAAAATACAATACAAGAAGCGTTTTAAGAAAGTTCCTCCCCTTGGCACTAGATACCCTAACTAAAAAAAAATGATTGAACCATTGGAAACATGAGGAGTGCAGGAAACCCAATGCATTGATTGTGGTCTCATGTATGTTGGGGAGATCATGTGCCAAATCAAGATAAGAAGAGAAGAACATGGAACTAAATGTAAATATGGACATGTTTCACCAGATACCGAAGCAGACGTGCCCAGGTTCGAGTCTTGTCCGCGGCAAATTCTGGCCAGTACATGATGAGTTCCCAATAAGGACGAAACCGGTCTGCTGGATGAATTGCCTTTTCTACACTATACAATTCTTAGTTTATACTGACATATGTAAGTAATTAATGGGTCAGGTGTTTATATCAAGACCGCAACCTTGATTATAATAATTGCGTACCGAATTGTTTGAATCCATTGTCATCATGATTTCTCCAAATAAGTAAACGCTCACGCACATACACACAAGCCAGTAAGCACGTAACGAATGTGCATGAGATTATACTTTCCGTTCATGCTGCCTTTGGTTTTTCCTTCTGGTCACAACTGAACTAATTTGTTATTAGATTCGCAACACCTAATATATATATATATAGGATGTCGCTTTTATCTAAAGCTTAAATAAAGTAGCAAATACAATTCATCAAGTAGATCGCTTTCGTCGTCAATAAGCCTTCATTAAGAGCTTGTCAGAATTGCCGCGACCGAGGTTGGATGCGGTGCACCTTTGCTTCAGAATCTTGCAATTCATTCAATGTGGCAACAGAGCTATGCAGCACGTTTAATTCTGAGTTATATTCCAGCTTATGACATTTAGCCAGTCCTTCCAGCATATGCAGCATGTTTGTTATCCATTTCGCCCTCATCTGCCAATAAAGTGTATACACATGACCACCGCGTCTAGTAATATATGGTTTACGTATTATGAAAATATTGTATAACATGTTTGCAATTTAAGCAAATAATTTTATATGTATATTATTTATATTTAAACTATAATGGCAGGATTTTGAAAATACATATTTCGCCAGTATATACTAAGCACCAAATCAGATAGCAAAGAAAATTCTTCCAGTAGATTGTTTCGGCATAATTTATTATTCTTCAAGTACACTCGAGAATTTTCCGCGGATAGGAGTCGAACCTGAGCACGTCCGGAGCTCTAACCACTGAGCCACCCAGCTGCACACTACACCCAATTTTCAGTTATATATTAAATAAGGTTTATTGGTTAGACTTTCGTTTAGGTGGAGCCCATACTGCATCTATTCAGACTTCAAGTTCCAACGAACCATCCCCAGTCTGCAATTATGGAACAGACATTACGCTACAAAGAGAAATGTCATTGAATGGAAAATTTATATAATTAAAAGAACATTTGTTGTTTGTGTGTGTGATGATAACAATTAACTAAATCAAGGTTGCGATTTTGACAAAAACGCCTGGGAGTATAAAATAAGAAATGTATAATGTAGAAAAGGCAATTCATTCAGTAGATCGGTTTCGTCCTTATTGGAAACTCATCATGTACTGGCCAGAATTTTCCGCTCGAACCTGGGCACGTCTGCTTCGTAATCCGTTGCTGTAGTCTTTGAGTCAATCTTCCGCACCTGGGTGCACTACCCTTGCTTCTTCATTCTATGTTTAGCAATGTACGCCTATATATATATATATATATATATAAATATATATATATATATATATATTGTGGCAAAAGAAATGGTAGCAGTAGTAGTCTTAGTAATAGTAATAGTAGTAGCTGTATTAATAATAAAAGTATTAGTAGTGGTCGTAGTCGAATTAGTGGTGGTAGTAATAGAAGTATTATTATTATTATTATTAGTAGTAGTAGTAGTAAAGGAAACAGAAGTAGTAGAAGTTGTATTAGTAGTTGTTGTTGTTGTAGCCGTAGTAGTACTATTAAAAGTAGTAGTAGTATTAGAAGTAGTAGAAGTAGTAGGAGGAGGAGACGGAGTAGTATTATTGGTAGTAGTGATACTAAATCTTCAATAAATGTGTTTGGTCAGGAAATTATAAGGTTTGCAAAATAATCGCAACTAATTCGTTTCTAATAGGAGACAGAAGAAAATATTTAAACAAAATAATGTGAATGAGTAATATTCTAAAAAGTCCGTTAAATTACTCCTTTGAAGAAATTAAGACTACCTGTCTTCGGTTCTGTGCCAGGCGACTGGATTTGATGTAGCGGAGACGAGCTTTCTCGGCTAATTCACGCACAAAGAGACTACCGTTGCCACAAGGCACGACAACTTTCGTCTCTCCAAAACTGACGGTCACTTTCATGCTGCAAGAACTGAAAAAAGCAAAAATATGGTATAAACTCCATGTTTGTTTTAGCATAATAAGCAATTATAAAAAAGTGGTTATCAGGAGCATCATTAATAGACATTTGCTCTCATATAAAGCCTTTGACAGAGCCGCAAGGTGGCACATGCACCTAATGAAAGAAAGAAAAATTGGCCACAAGAGATTTTATCAAATTTACCGACAATGCTTGTCGGATAGTTATTCTTCAAATACAAAAAATAGTTATTATCCTACATAAATTTAGATAATACGTCTAATACAACACTGTCGCATTTTCGCTCCGTCTTATTTACTGAAGTAAATAAGTTGATACGAAGAAGCAAAAACTTATTTGTGTAATTTTGAACGGATTTCTAAAAATCGTATCGACTAATAAGTGCTTTGTCTACTTGAGATTTGCCACGAGAAATAATTGGAATTTCTAAGAATAATTTTAATCATAGAGTGTCTCATTGAGGTAGTTAATTGAAATGTAATGGGACGTGGAGCAACACCTTCTTCAACTCTCTCCGTCAGTCATTTGGATGTTCTGGTAAGGCAGTATTAACCGTTCTCCTTCACCAGTCTACTTTTTCTGTTCGATTCCCGAGGCTTACTACCATTCAAAAGGTCTCTTCGTATATGATATAAAAGTTACGTGTGGTCATCTGATCGGAATCTAGAATAATAGTATCGTAGAATAAGATTGCCAGTATACGTCTTCTGCATTTCCAGTCATTCGCTGGAGTTGCCACAGACGTCTAGCGAGCGATCGGAATGAAAATTAAATTAATTATAAAGCAGGTATACACAAAAAAGTTAATAGTTGATTACACGGGTGTTGGTAACAATTTCTTAAATCAAGTTTGCGAGCTTAAAGTAAACACCAATCCCATTGTATTTAACCCGTAATATAGCACAAGTTTGGAAAGCAAGTGGAAATAAGTTGGATTTAACACATGCATTATACAATCAACAGAAAGAAACGGGAAATGCACATACTCAGGCACGTACACACACAAGCATACACGCATAAATATTTCAACAGTTTATACTCAAATTATGTACGAAAATTTGTTTATTTTGCTGAGAATTATGGATGCTGCATACAACCGCTTCCGCTGTACGTAATTCATTTTTCCTGTTTTGGAGAAAACCCAATATAGGCAACGGATAAATGAAATTCAGCAATTGTAATTTAACTTATTTCGTTGTACACTCCAGTTATAGATGTACACATACAAACGACGCGCGCCTATTTAGTGAAAACCGGTTTATTTTTATGAGGCTAATCAGTCAAAAGTATGAAAAAAACAATTAAAAGAAATAGCAAACATGCTTTATTAGTTTCTTCATAAGATGTGCTGAATTGGAGACCGATGAAGGATAGCGACAGAAATATCCGAAATATATCTAACAGACTAATTGTAACAATGTTATGTTAATCACAAAGTAGATCATATAATTATGAAAAAAAATTTTTTGGTTATAACGATAATATTGGTTACAAGTCAAGTTAGAAAGGTGATCTCGCGAAGTATTAAACGACAAAAATTAAAGTACATCGAAGCTAGAATTATGGCAGACTATCTCAAAAACATAAAGATAAATTACAGAATCATTTCAATGCTGAGAAAAAACAATTTAAAGAAATTAAAACGGACAAGTTAAGGTGAGTTCGAATGTCTGAACGTTATTAAGAATGCTGCTAGGAACTAGCGTATAAAATGAAATTTATTAAAAGCTACAAGACGAAGTTACGGAAAAACAAGGTGTCGAAACCCAAGAAAAATCACTAATAAATTGGTGAAAAATCAACCAAAATGTGGAATGTAGAAAGAATTGCAGAAGGAGGGCATTAACAATTTCAGTAAATTAAAAGCATAGCAGAAATGTTGAGACCAGATATTAAAAATAATGGTAGCTTGGCACGTTATTCAGTAAAAATAGAATGTGCATTGAGGCATACCTGTGTCCTAACCAATTTATGCTCAGTAAGCAGCTTTGGTAGCGATAAGATAGTTGTGACAGAAAACACATAAAGACATGCAGTATTAATATTACTAGTAGCGTTTGTCAGGCTGTTAAATCAACGGGGCTATACTGAACGAGCTGTAATAATGCAAATAAGAGATGAGATGTCTCTGGACTCCGCACTGGGTGTAAAAAGCGGTTTGCCACGTATGCAAGGAATCATCGTCTACAGTTCCAAAGGTACTTAATGTTTGGCCTACGGCCGCTTAATACTGCTGTGACATGCCTCCAACAGTCTGCACGTGGCATGCCTAATCCTTTCGACAAATAGCGCAAAAGCAGTGACTGGCGCCTCAAATTATACGCAGCAATAAAATGAAAGATGTCATCAATGAGTGACAAATAAATGGAGATTTATATAATTAAACGACCGTTGATTGCGCGGATGGTGATAACCATTATTATAATCAAGGTTGTGGTCTTGATATAAAGCGTGGTGGCATATGGTGCAAGCCAAGAATTTGTATACTGGATGAATTGCCTTTTCTACACTATACAATTCTTAGTTTATACTGACATATGTAAGTAGTTAATGGGTCAGGTGTTTATATCAAGACCGCAACCTTGATTATAATAAATAAATGGAGAGGCGGAAATCAATTATTCAAAGCCATCCTTGCACATTAGGAATTGGTAACCCTGCGTTCTGTTGCCCATCGTAGAAGGCTGGACTTTACTTTTGGTGTGAATTTTTGAGTGTACTTACAGTAACGCAAACTGCAGTTTCCGATTCTAATGAGAGATCAAAGTAGGGAATCCTGACTAACACAATCTCAATTCCAAAGTAGGTGTGCGGGACCAAATTTTCATGTACAGTCAACATGCTAGTATGAAATCCAAAATTTAAAGGCAATAAAGCCTCGGCTTTAAGATATAGTTTCATATTAGTCACTAATGATTAATTGCATAGTTGAGGCGATGGAGTGTATTTTAAATTAAATAAGTTCTATGTCAAAGGACTGTAACGATGCAATGAACAAAATTTAGCGAACAAAAATCTATCTTTTTATGGGAAATGTGAGAAAAGTAAACTATCCGTTGCAGATTTTCTAAATGATGTAGGTTCATTGATAATTAAAGAAAATGACATTTTCGCCACTGTGTTTGACAGTTTTTGCATACATTAACTCATGCTAGATACAAACGAGGAGAAAGTCTTACTCGTAGAAGAGTAAATAACTTAGATGCAGCTTTAACTGCTATAAGCAGCTTGGCTTAGCCGGCAAAACTAATTAAATTATGTAGACACAATTGATGCTACAAACAAGTATTCTTTGCAGAAAATCATTCTTTATTCAGATATCAGTCATTTTCGTCTAATTAAAAGTTATGGATGTGAAACAAAAAAATACTCTTTTATACATATTGACGAGTTTCATTGTCATAAGAGTATGCGGCGATTTGTCTAGCGTGCGGCTCAAACACCATTTCGTATCTTATTATTATTGGCTGGGTGCGGATTCGTCCCTTCCTTCCGAAGGCTTCAACATCGTTCATAATAAACACTCGAAATGATATATATATATATATATATATATATATAAAGCCCCGAGCAGGAAAGTGTTCTGTGCAGTCTGTAATTAGAGTGTGTTATGTCAGGTGCATCCAGCCGTAGGAACAGTCTTTTTACGTATATATTGTTTTAGTCATGACCGTATATTCAACGTTTCATATACTCTTTTGGGCCGTCCGCTGCTTCCATATCTATCGTCGTCTTAGTAATTGCCTGATTGTCGCCCGTGACGCACCGGTAGCTGCTTCTTAATTTACTGCCATACGAGCAATCACCACGAAAGGACGTGTCGGTTGTTTGATTGGGGGGCGTCGTTTATATGTCTGCCTATATCGGTTAAATCTAGTTACACGCAGGTGTAAATCAATCTATATGAAACTACAGTAACTTAATTTCAATTACCGTTTTCACGTGTCAGAATAAATGTTATGTTTCTGTGTATGTGTATGTAGCAGCCTCTCTTTCTTCATCGATAATATAATTTTCACAAGTTAATTAGTTTGCCCGTACCGTGTTAAATGTCTTAATCAAAGGTGACGTCTATTGTTGTGGATGGGGCGACGTAATAAAAATTATGTACCTAGGTTATAAAGTCAAAGTATGTCAAGCGATCTAAAAGATCCGTCCTTTATCTCGTAGATTTAGTCCTGTTTGCTGTCGAACTTTAGTTTTCCATTAATTGCTTATCTGGTGCAGCATGATCGGAACCCATGTAAACAGATGTAGAATTGGGTTTAGCACTGCCTGCTTAGAATTACTTTTCCTTCCGGAGAACACAGTTAGTGTAATGTATCCTTATTTCATTATGAAAAACACAACCTATTTTATTCAAAACTGCCTCCTTTAATTTTAATATGATTGGTTTTATGGCCATTGCCAAGTGTTCTTGTGAACTAAAACACCAAAATATTTTGCTCCGTTTATTCAGATGTATAAAGTCAAACTTGTAAAAGGATCTGTTTCATCGTGTTTTAACTAATTCTCTTTGAAGTGCCGGAATAGTCATGAGCTTCGCTGCGTCATGGATAAGATATTGCCTGCCTCCTGCCCATTGAAGGATTCGAAAATCAATTTTATCCGTAGCTGCTAGGGGAAGGATTGGCACCAACTTATTTTGGCCTATCCTTCTGGTATATTTAAACTAATTGTCTTGAGAAAATTTGTGAGATGGTTAATGCAAACTGATAGCGCAATATTTCTGTATTTAAGACCTTTGGTTAATTTTATTTGATGAAGAAATAATGTATGGAAGTAGAAATTTCTTTTAAACAGGTATACAAAACACAGTTAAAGAAGGACATTCTCTCCCGCCAGTACTCGACTCAGTGTAATATCTGTTACTTTAAATAATCAAATTCTTGAAAAGCAAAGAAGCTAAAGTTGGATTAAATACACATACATTGCACATCAACAAGAATGAAGTGGGAAACGTTGGATGTTGATGTACGTATAAACACACGTACGTAAACACAGTCAATTCACTTTTTGATATTCAAATCATATACAAACTTATTTTGTCTATTTAGCTGGGGCTGAAGGATGCTGCATAGAACAGCGTCCGGTGTGCGCAATTATATCTCGTTTCCTCCGTTGAAGAAAACCTGGAAATCTGCCTGCTTTGGAGTGTGATTTCAATAAAAAAACGTGTTCGCCTTTCTCGGAAGCGTTCATCCCCATTGCCAGGTTCGCATAGTCTCAAATGTTCTTGAACTCGATTCCTTAGTAATCGGCCAGTCCGGCCTACATAGTGCACTGAGCAACTATGGTTTGTGTATAAATAAACAAGGTTGGAGAGTTCGATTGCAGAGAACTTATCCTTTAAATTTAAATTTAGCAAGCACTTTTTAGTATGAACAAACCTCAACTTCGTGTTAGGTATTCAAGAAGTCACTGAAATTTTAGTTCTTCGTGCGAATATTTCGGATGGTGTGTCCATTTTAATAGGTATGTTGATATGTATCGCATGTTGGATGGATGCGGCTTCATTGCTTTTTCGTCATGTTTCATGTTTATTTCATCAAAATTTTCGGAGTACGCGTTCTATCATAAAGTGTTTTTGATCACAGCTACTTCTTGACATTGAAATACTTCAGAACAAACTTGCTTTATTTTGTACGGCAAATTTGTCATCGTGTTTCTTTTTCGGAAAATTGGGACAGCGCTGTGGTAATGGATGTACTGACAGTCCATGTCTGCTTTCGATACATTTGCCACTTAATAATACCAACTCATTCTAACGAGAGCAATACGTCAATGAAAGACTGCATTAGACTGAAGGCTTTCGTGCCCACAAATAATCTAAATATGATGGTCCGTATTAACGCAATATTTAAGTATATTATACATTTCAATATCTTCATTTGTTATTATTATTATTATTATTATTATTATTATTATTATTATTATTATTATTATCATTATTCAAGTGGCGCCAACATACCTCAGATATATATACAGGAATAAAAAACGCGATTACAATTTTGATGTAGGCATTAGCTAGTAGACGTCCAAACGGACTGCCTATCACCACTCCGTCGACCATAGTGAAATCTTGACTAATGAAATTAAATCGAACATATTTCGTGTCGTATTGAGTAGAAATTTTAAATAAATTGTAGATATAAGGTATGGTGGGCGATTAGCATCTATGAACACACAGAGGATATTGATGGTTTTGCCAACAGGAATTCCTGTAAACAGATTTCTTACGCACAAAATCAACAATGACCTTTTTAAACTGTGTTGTTTAGATCTGCTCTATAATAAATATGTGCGGTTTATTTCTCAAATCAAATATATATATATATATATATATATATATATATATATATATATATAATGTACATATACCTGTACAGGTTTAACCATAAATTTGTTGTCCTAGTTTCTTCAAGTGCTCGAAACCGGTTAATGCATATATGTCAGCTACTAAAAAGAATTACACCATGATTGCTTTATTTTTGTAATTTAATACTATGCGAGATAGGCTGTGTGTAGAGTGTCGAATTAAATCAACTGAATAATATTTTAAGGTATAGTGATGTTGCTGAGTGGGATTTAGTGTTACAAATTTCTTCCAAATTAATTGCTTTACCTTAGAATATTATTCTGTTAGTTGTCTTCACCTCCCTCTCTCCATAACCTATCACACAGTATTAAATTACATATCCAACAACCGAGTAAGACGAATTGTTATCAGATTGCCGTAAGTGAACTTATATGACATTGAGTGGTCTGACTAAATGCATTGACCGGTTACGTGAACTTGAAAAGTTATCAGAAAAAACTATGGAAGTAATTTCACACACACACACACACATACATATACACAAACATAAATATATACACGTATTTACATGTATGAATTTATGTTTATATATATATATATATATATATATATATATATATATATATATATATATATGGGTATAGTGGCAGAATTCGTTATATAGACGTCGTTGTTGACCAAATATGGCATTTATGTATGTGTACATGCTGATATATATATATATATATATATATATATATATATATATATATACAAGTATTTATATATGTATATTGGTTCGTTTGTATGAATGTATGCATGAATGAAAAGTATGCATGTATGTATTCAGGTAGGTATTAGGTTTATTGTATTGTGTGCATAATTTTTTCATTTATGAATGTATTGATATTTATACATACACCTATATTCAAATAAAGAATATTTCGCTGAATCAATCTGAGTGGCTTTCATAGTACACACCAATTCGAATACAGACGAACAACCATAAGAGGTAAAATAAATTTCAATAAATGCCTGCTCCTTTTCGATAAAGGGAACAAAACTCATTAAGACGGCTAACAAGCGTACTGCTCTTTTGCACTTTTTTTACCAGATATGATTTCCCAAAGGAGTTTACAAGTTCTTTAGGAAAAGTAATTAAATAGCACAATCAAATAGACAGCTGCTTTGCCTTAAAGACTAATAAAGTATAAGTCCCACAACAAGCCAAAATATTCAAACGATGTTGGTAGATAACAGAAAATCAATTGGAAGGTAAATTGCAATTTTACAGTTGCTATATATATATATATATATATATATATATATATATATATATATATATATATATATATATATATATATATATATATACGTTGTCAGAAAAATTTAAATACTGCCTTAGGTAGCTAAAACAATTAATTAAGTAGACAGGCTTCGTCCTTATATGGTGCTCATCAATTACTTTCTGCTGAAATTGCAGCTAGGGTTCGAACCGGAGATAGACAAAAAGTCTGGCACGCATCCACTGCACCACTCAAGCTGAGTTCCGAATGAATTCTTATGCCTCAGGCCAAGAGCAATGCCGTTGAGGATGCAGTTGAAGATAAGTCTGACTATAAACGTAAACCGGTATATGACTGAGGGTTGCGTGTATTGCCTGGTGTGTGTAACGCGGTAGTTGAGCTGCAAAATTGACGTAAATTAGATCCTGTTGGAGTTCTGGCCGAGGCCATTCTGGTAAGTACTTGATGAGTAGCGGATAATAACGAAACCGGTCTACTTGATAAATTGGATTTGGTACATCAATCAATGCTTATTTTACACTTACAAATGTATGCAAAGGTAAGTGCTAAAATTAAAAACAGAAGAACCATGCAGATGCAAATTTTCACTCGTAACCACTCGATTCATACTTATGACTGACTTGCATAGTAGCAGCTGTTTTAGATAGGCGCAAATTGCATATGTGTACGTGTGCATATATATATATATATATATATATACATATACATATACATATACATATATGTGTGTGTGTACGTGTGTGTTACTTGTACGCATACAGTAAAATATAAGAAATACACATGCACATCAAACAGCTATTCACACAGTGAGTTACAGAATAGCCTTCTGCATTAAGAGCGCAATAACTAGAACTCTCTACAAGTCTCTGTACGCCGGTGAACTCGGCACTTTGGACGTCAATTATTTAATGAAAGTGCTGTGCAGCGAAATCAAGCGACCGATATGGCGACGAATGGTGTCCAGCCAGAAGATTACTAGCCTACACATTCTGCGGGGCCAGTCATCTGGCGAAGTTGACTCGATAGCCCGAAATTGAGGATGCGTAATTCGCTGACAAAGACAGTGCCCTGGACAACAAAATTGGCGTGCTTTAAAGAGGTGCGACAATGACGACGCATAAAAACGCGGCAGTACGGAACTGGTCCGCTTCCAATTATTTCCTCCTTAAGCTGAAGCGAAATAATCGGCTCACAAAGTTGTCAGGACTGAGTTTGTCATGTCTATTGTCTCAGCGGCACAAGAGACGACAAAGTCGTATGTATAATGGCTACATTAATTTATGGTCTTATAAAGCAATCAAATGCAAAATTTACGAACCAAGAAGTTCTATTCGGACGTTCTTTGATGTTCCATATATATCGGACATTGTTTTGGAACGGCGAATGTGCCGGTTGGAACAATGTTGGAAAAGGCCAATTTCACAATCCTGCTTGCGCTTGCCAGGCCAACAGAGCAACTCTGGTGGATGGATGAACGGGATGGAGAAGACCAGCCATCTCTTAACTGGATGCCATTTTTGACGATAACGGTCACGTGCTCACGTCGCATCGTCCGCCCCCCCCCCACTTTTAAATAGACAAATGAATGGGGAAAATCAATGGCAGTCAGCCTGCTAATATGGTTAAGTGATGAAACGCACAATTCGAGAGAGATCTAGATCTCCGTTATGGCATGTATGTACAAACATATGCATTTTTGTATTTATTTGTGTACGTATTTATGTATGTGTATATGTGTGTATGCACGCATAACATCGAATATCATTGCATACAACAGCACGACAGCATTTAATAAGTGATGCTTTACTGTCACATATATGTTCATATGTTGTCTGTAAAACTAAATTAGGTAGTCAGTTCCTAACCGGGGTGTTTGTATTTAGTTTTTCTTCCCATAAATAGTCTGCCCACCAATGTTGATGAGCACTGTCTGGCCGGATTCCAGTGATCAATGTAAACTTCAGCATCCAAATATTAATCTCGCTATGATTGCCACCAAAATAGGACAATTGATGTCGACTGCGGCTATAGCATGAAGCGCCATTTGTGCAGAATACTTTTATTCTCAATTGTGGCGATATTTAACCGCTACAAATTTATTACATATAATATGAAACGTACTAGCTTTTAAATCACAGGGCTAAAGAATTTAAAGGAAGTTTACATTGAAACAGCATGAGTACACTCCCGTATGGAGCATTTAATTGCTAAACAATTCCAAATATCACGACCAACTAGTTAGCCATTTGAACGTAGGGGCCAACTTCTACTGATGAGTCGAATAGTAAGCACGGAAAGCATGCGTACATGAGGTCATACCTTTTGTTCATGCTGAGTGTGGAATGTGCTTTTACTTACTACTTTTACTTTACTGCGGCTGACTCCTTTTGGAGGATAAGCCGGCTCCATAGAAATCCCGGATTATACCTCTCCATGCCGGGCGGTTGGCAGCCATTTCGGAACATCGAACATTCCAACACCCGAAATAACTAGGTGTATTCGCGCTGATACAGAGCGCGTCGCTTGCCGGGGACGCCGTAGCATGAACGGTATTTGTGACATTTCATGGAGTTTCTTGGGAATTTGGTACAAGTGGTGTCCCCTCACCACTCGAATGTGCTTTTGGCTGTATATTAATCTGTATCAAGGCCTGAGTGTATGGATTTACTGGAGTAAAAGGTGTTCCGAAATGGTTGTATTTCTCAATTTCGGTGAACTATAGTATACATTGATATCCATCATGTTGGTACCATGTACCGACTCGGAAACCATAGTTTTAGTACCATCTACATTTTCGTTACTATAATGTTGGTATCGATTAATAACACAATAGCCATAGTGTTAGTATTCTTTACAGACTCGGTATATATATATATATATATATTATATAGTGTGAGTTAGCGATGAAGTCGCATTGTCGAGACTTTATATTATGTTAGCTTCACTACTGCAGGTTTACACATTCGTCTAGGAGATTGTATCGTCCTATTATCCACGTTTCTCACCCAAATATATAGTGGTTAAAGGGCGTAATACCGGCTCCTATTGATGAGTCACCAGTAAGTACAAAACGAATGTGCATGAGATTATACTTTCCGTTCATGCTGTCTTTGGTTTATCCTTCTGGTCACAACTGAACTAATTTCGCAACACCTAATACATACTTGCATATATATTAGCTCTCCGCAACAAACAGTATTTAACTGTTTTATGAATTTCTTTGTTACTAAATAAGCAATACCTAATACAAATTGCATATACATATATATATATATATATATATATATATATATATATATATATATATATATATATAATTTCGCCGCTACAAACAATATAAAAGCATTACATATTCAGTTGAATGATTTCATGATTAACGGTAAATTTGAAAACTGATATAGATGAAAGCCCGAGTGTACGGGATTGTTGGAGTAACAGGTGTTCAGTAGTAGTTGTATTTTTCCATTTTGGTAAAAATTAGCTTATCACTGAATCCGTAGTATTGGCACCATTTGTAGGCTCGATAGATATTGTAAATAGCGACTTGGCTTCGAAATCGCACTGTATAGGACTTTTAATGAAGTTAACCACATTACTGCTTGAACACACATTCGCAACGAAGATTGTGTCGTCCATTTGTCTCACATTTCTTGAAAATATATATATAGGGCGCAACAAACCGCTCGGGAAATGTAAATTTACAAGCTATACCTACTGTAGCAATAGCTACTTTGAGGTCGAGGACGCCACAATGGTCCTATCTTAGGCTGACGTGAATATGACAGAAAGTTTTTACAGAAGTGCACATATTAAGATGAAGCAGTCTGGACAATGATGGAAGCAGTATTCAAGCCGACGATATGAATATAAAATAATAAATATTTGTATTTTGTTTTACTAAATGGACGCGCTCAATGCGAGTAATCTTCTATAAAATATGAAGCATTTGTTTTGAGAAAAAAGAACCTTATGACGATTTGGAATACTTCGTAATAATAGACTGCAAAAATGAACACTCTGACTGCGAAGTTAGGAATAATAAAGTCTAGGCTGGACGGCACCATTATCGTAAATTCTGAGGGAATCCGCATAAACGAACTAACCAATATCGTTGAAATCAACAATAAATTAATAAATTAATTTAGCTATTATACATACGACCTTGTCGTATTTTCCATGTTTACAATAATATCCTTTCATCCTAATTAAACTAACTTGTTTAGATATAAAACCGTTCAATTCAATACCATTTATCCAGGTAAGGTGGTGTCTTCTCTGTAATGACAGTTTGTAGATAGTTAGTTGGATCTTTGGATCTAAAGAGATGCCATATAGGCCCCACCTGAAGGATAGTCTAACCAAGGGCATGAGTTAGTATATAACTGAAAATTGTGTGTAGCGTCCGGAAGGGTGGCTCAGTGGTTCGAGTCTGAGGCTATGAATTTGACTTGCCCAGGTTCGAGACCTGTCTGTAGCAAATTCTTGACATTACTTGAAGATTTCACAATAAGCACATAACCGTTATACCGGATGGGTTTCTTCTTCTTCATTATCCAATGCTTATTTCATACTGACAAATATATATATATATATATATATATATATATTCGTACATATTAGCACAGATAATATTTATCTGATAAGGAATTTAAATGAGCAGGGAAAACTCATCTGTCTATACTCCTGGAAGGATACAGCTTGATCAACTGGCAAACTAAGATTACAAAGCATTGCGCTACTTTAAATTCCTATCTGATGATGACAAACTCGTTTACGATGCACAACGACAAATTCGCGTAAAAAGTGACATGAAAATGCGTCCGTGAGGTAAGTTGAATTTTCCATTAGAAGTTGTGCACAACGTTAAGATACCCATAACTCAATATCTGATAACATTCGACTCTGTTGGATAAATAAACTGAGGTTCGAATATTCACATGATATACGAACTTTACATAAAAATACAAACATTTGACTTCGCATGTCACATGATTCGTAAACCTTATGAGACCAGGGAAACAGCGAAAAATTGGAAGAATATAACCGACTAGACCTTTGCCAGCCATCAAAAACAAGGCACTCCGAAAACAAATTTATATGCCAGGTAAGACCGTACTGAGGTTATTAATTCAAATACTTTATTTAGATTCTATCATGAGATTTACAACGACGAATTACAATATAAAATCTTGGAATCCACTAAGCCTAAAAAATAAGTAAAATAAACTAAATTAATATTTTATATCCGCAATTAACTATATTCTTTGATTGTATTCTGGTAACAAAATTAAATCTAATATTATTAAAGTAGAAACTAAAGATTAGAAATAAATTTCGGATATATTAATCACGGTTCAATTATATTTAGCTTCATATACCTCTGCAGGTAAATGATTCTGAGAATGAAAGTTTCATTCTGGTATTGAAATATCTCTACGGCATTAGTCTTTCGAGTCATTCCATAGACGCTTATTGGCAGCGACTTGTCAAAATTTCCGCATCCGAAGTTGGAATTAGATCATAATTTCTTCATTCATGCAATTCACTCCCTTCACAACTAAAGCCAATTGCTATATTATGATTTGACTTTTAGACCAATTTTTTCAAAATTTAGTCAGTCTTTCGTTCTAGTGCCTAGCCTATTTGGCATCGCATTCGACAGAAAGCTTCAACTAGCCAACCAACATCTGGCATTCTAGAACAGCCATCACGCTACTTGGCGAAGTAGTATTGAATTAAAGCATTATTACGGGATTTTATAGTTAAACAATAATTGATTGCGCGGGTGGTGGTAACAATTTAAAAAAAAATCAATTTTGCGAGTTTGAAGTAAACACCAATCCCATTGAATTTAACCAGTCGTCGAACAACATGGCAAAACTACCGCCAGTCGCACACACTGACGCGTTTTGACCTTCCATGATCATCACCAGAGTACGACGGAAAACTGACTAGCAAAGATCAAACCGCATTGCATGTATATATGGAAATCAAAATTAGATATGTGGCTCTCACCTCTAGTAGTCTTGCATACATTTTACGTGACTGGAAATGTCCGCCGCACAATTGTTAAATAAAATTGGATTGGTGTTTACTTCAAGCTCGAAAACATGATTTAATAAAATTGTTACCACCACCTGCGCAATCAATTATTGTTTAATTCTATTGCCTATATATATATGGCGAAAGCTACAAACAGTTAATGTTCGTTAGAGCATAGAAATTGTGCAGTCGACATTTACAGTCACGTACAATGTTTGCCGTCGTACTCTGATGATGATCATGGAAGGTCGAATCGCGTCAGTGCCGTGCGACTGGCGGTAGTTTTTTTTATGTTGTTCGACGACTGGTTAAATACAATTTAATTGGGATTTTATAGTTGTCGGTAAGAACTACGCATTGCGTGAAATATAAAATGAAATACATTCAGTAGACAGGCTTCGTCCTGATTGCGTACTCGTCTGGTAATTGCCAGGGCTCATACTACTGCACATACTCTTCAAAATCTCGTAACACATCCTCTGTGCCATCAAAGCTGCGAGATGCAGGCAGTTTTCAGTTAAATTACAGCATATTTTTGGGTCAGTCTTTCATTCAGCTAGAGCCCATTTGGTAACTGTTTCGAATTAAAAATCCAAAAAGCCACAATAATCTATCTTTAAAGAACAGGCGCCGATGTCACATGGTCGCAGAAATTCTGGAAGTTACTTGATAAGTGGCAAAGAAGGACGTAACCGGGATACTTTATGCAATGTTCAGATTATATTGACAACATATATCATAAAGATCCTGCTACAATACATCAATTCAATTTCACTTCGCCTGATTGCATGTTCTCTAATGGGTGATTTGAGGTAGACCGTTGGATCTTCAGGCCGAAATCAATAACCGATGGGCTTCACCTGAAGGAATGGCTGACCAAAAGTTAGTATATAACGGAAAATCACTTGTAGCATGCAGCTTGGTGACGCAGTGAACCAGTTACAAGACTATGACTTAAATGTGCCTCGGTTCGATGACTGCGCATGTAGAGTGAAATCGGGCATATATTCATGAATACACATAAATATAGAGGACTATTTTTGTATTTCTTACAACACAAAATGTTATAGCAAACATTATTCAATGAATTCTAGTTTAAATGCCAAGACATCGAGAAATCTTTCACAAATAGCATCTGATTTCATTAATACGCTTTATGTATAGTTAAATCCTGAACTTGCACTTCAGTTTAAATGAATTACACAGCTTTGTGAAATTTGGTTTGTATTACGTAATTCGTTTGTTGAACCAGGGAATTCTGTGCAAAAATGGGCAAAAAACTATTCTATGTCGACATCCATTAGACAAAAAATGTCATCTACTTGGACTGTTGAACGGATACCACCTAGCCATCCCTAAGGGTAAAGTTTTGAAACACTACAATATTTGCAAAACTGTATTTGATGGTTAAAACCACGTGCAGTAGATGCGACACGAACAAACATACATACAAACATACATACGTACATCGAAGCATACAAACATTAATAAATATGTACATCTTTAAAAAACTCACATACCTATAAGCACACATACATACATAAATACATACGAACATACACACTAATATACATGAATACATACATACATACCAGCATAAAAGGATACATACATAAATCATGCATACCAGCAAGCATATATATGCAAACTCCGACACAAAAAGATGACTGTTTTCCCTTATATTAAGGTTGCGATTTGATATAAACACCAGTCCTATATATATATAATTCTCAGTATAGATTAAGCCTCGTGTAGGAAGGATATTCATCTAGAAGATCTGACAGTGGTCGAACCTGGGACGTCTGCTTACAGGTCTGTGTCTCTAACTACTAAAAGTTGTGTTTAACTAGCGGCAGATTGGCTTAGTTGTTAGAGTCCCAGACTCCAAACTCGACGTGTCCAGGTCCAAGCCTTTCCGGCGGAAAATTCTTGGCAATACTGAAAGAGTTTCCAAGAACGACGAAACCAGTCTACGGGATGAATTGCCTTTTCGACTTAACACAAAGCGTAGTTTTACTGACAACAATGCATATATATATATATATATATATATATATATATATATATATATATACGATTGATTTGGTGATAATACCAAGATCGCAACTTTGAATTTATTTCCGAATATTTGTTTCTGTCGAAAGCTCATTACACACAAAATACAAGCAATAATGAGAACCTGATAACTAAGGAAGATACACTGAAATAAGTATGTAAATATTCCAAATAATTTCTATTTTGCCGAAAGCAAAAGCGTCAACGCTTCTTTCCCGTTCAGTTTTTTCAATTGGTTGAAATTCATAGCGCAATCAAAATTTGCCCGAAGACATGAATTTAATCCATCACTGCTCAGTTAAATATTGAAGTGTGTTGCTGCATGGGTTTTCTGTACGCGAGAATTCTTATGCTAAATATGACTGATTTATTTACCACTGGTGAGGGTAACATGTACATCACTGGTATCATCGGTATCCAATCATCTTAAGTTGTGAAAACTGCGAGTTCGGCTGTAATGCGATTCACTCACTTTTGACAGGGATGTGGTGCGATGATAGCAAGTCCATCAGACGTGGAAGAAATGTTTCACCAGCCGAAGGAAATTTTAAATCAATGACGCCTAGAAATCATATGATTCGGAATAATAAGCCAATCCTAATCTAATGTTTTTAAACTTTTAATGGGAATAGCTTCAGATTTTGAATAGCGCAATCGTCTTTTCTTAACATTAGTTAATACTGGATTTCAAATCGAGCCTAACGATTTTTCAACAGCTGTTTTTTATTAAAAATATCACCTCTTGATTTAATTTTGATAGACGGCCTAATCAATCTTATCAACTTTTACGACTACATAAAGCTATGCGTCTACGATCATCCTAGTTAATTTTGTGCACATACTCCACTGCATGACGGACAAGATCTGATTTAGTGACATTTTCCTAATTACGCGCAGTTCTATGATCTTCTCATCCAACCACCAGCATACATGAGACTGCAGTTACTGCATCAGATTTCATATAATCCTGATTTTTCTAAGGGTTACATTCTTGGTTAAGGAATTTAATGCAAAAAGTAAAAAATGTCTTAAAACTCATCAGAACTATAGCTCCTTCGTTATCCGCCTATGGACTAATATTTTAATATATCTTCTCAAGACGGTACAAATTGAATTGTAGGTAATAATATAGTACAGGTATCACAGTTAATCTTAAATTCAATCAAGTTGAATTGTTTAACCGTAATGGGAGCACATCAATTCCAAATGAAATGTTTGTTGGAAATGAGGTCCTTACAGAGATTGTTAAAACAGCGCAACACATTTCAGATTAGGATAAAGGAAAATTTAAATTAGACATTGCCTTAATAGTTGTAACACACAAAGAAGATAAATTTAAGACCAATTATTAAATTAAACCTTTCAAAAATGAGTTAATATCTAATAATGTTATATGTCTTTAAGTGGATAAAGGAGGATGTACGGTTCTGATGAGTCAATCTGATTCTAATATTTTCTAATTTTCAACAATCCCCGGTATAAAATTTCTAAGTTTCTATGTCATAGAATAAGAAAATATTCATATTTCTTATACCGTACGTTGATAAACTCTTATCAGTTTGGTGAAATTTCAGATACATTTGTACTAGATGATGCTGAAAGTACGGTGAGCTTAGATGTGACACCGATACACACAAATATAACAGTACGTGAAGTTCTGGATTGCTTTCGAGGTTTCCTTGTTGATTACTCATTAATATTAGAAAGAAGTAAATAACAATTGGAAACATTATGTAGATGATGTGCATATATATGTTTTCTACATACTTTAAATTAAGGAAACTATTTTATAAACATATTAGATGTGATCCAATACGACAACATTTATCGGTTCTAATAGCAAACACCTTTATGTATTAGTTCGTAACTTACCTTTTAGATAAGACATCACTGAAGTCTAAATTGTATCTACGGGTCTTGGTTGACAGACTAGTTATCTGAAGCCATACTGAGGATTAGATGATAAATTTCTTCAATTTAACGAATCGAATGATCAAAAATGGAGTCATTAGTTTAATGACTGTTTTGGATGTCAAGTAAGTTTGAATTGGTCAGAAAAAAGAAAGATATATTTTTAGGAAAGATACTTACTCGAGAATTCTTCATTTCAAGTGAAGTCACCCGTATCGCACGAAAATCTGTATCTTACGTTTGTTAACAGCACGAAGCCTTATATTAACAGACATAAAGCGTAACGTCCTATTATCCCAAATTCTTCTACCAAATATATAGTGGTTAAAGGGCGTAATACCGGCTCCTACTGATGAGTCGCCAGTAAGCACGAAACGGATGTGCATGAGATTATACTTTCCGTTCATGCTGCCTTTGGTTTATCCTTCTGGTCACAACTGAACTAATTTGTTACTAGGTTCGCCAAACCTAATACATACTTGCATATATATTAGTTCTTCGCAACAAACAGTATTTAACTGTAATATATTGAATTGAATGATGTCATGCTTACCGCGAAATGTGATAACTGATATCGATGAGGCCAGAGTGTATGGTTTAACTGGAGTAACAGGTGTTCGGAAATTGTTGTAATTCTCAATTTGGGTGAACTTTAGCATAAATTTATATCCATCAGGTTGGTATCATGTACCGACTCAGGAAACCATAGTGTTAGTATCTGGTACTCATCGATTTCAAAAAAGGTATCAGTTACTAACACAATAGCCATAGTGTTAGTATCCTTTACAGACTCGGTATATATGTTATATAGTGTGAGCTAGCATTGAAGTCATATTGTCGTTGCCTTTAGATTATGTTAGCTTCACTATTACAGGTTTACACATTCGTCTAGGAGATTCTACTGTCCTATTATTCCACATTCTACTACCAAATATATAGTGGTTAAAGGGCGTAATACCGGCTCCTACTGATGAGTCGCCAGTAAGCACGAAACGAATGTGCATGAGATTATACTTTCCGTTCATGCTGCCTTTGGTTTATCCTTCTGGTCACAACTGAACTAATTTGTTACTAGGTTCGCAAAACCTAATACATACTTGCATATAGCGTAGGAACTTGGAATTAGACAGACTGTGCGATATATATCTAGCTAATGGTTACTATGTTAAGTTAATAGAGGAAATAACGCGATATGAAGTTTAAAATTTGAGGTACGCAATAGGTAGTAGAACGGAGGTCGATCGAAGGATCATAAAACTACCAGAATCTAAACTATACTGGAAAGAAGAATCAACGGCATTAAAGTATAATTTAGAACAGTTTAAGACATTTTTTAAATTTTGGCATTAGACTCATTAACCAAGAATGTATCCATTAGAAAATTCAGGAATGTATGAAACCCGATGCAATGACTACAGTCTCATGAATGGTGGTGGTTTGATGAGAAGATCATAGAACTTCGTGTAAATAGGAAAATGTCACTAAATCAGATCTTGTCCGTCATGCAGTGGAGGATGTGCACCCAATTAACTAGGATGATTGTAGACGCATAGCTTTATTAAGTCGTAAAAGTATGATTCGATTGATTAGGCAGTATGTCAAAATTAAATCAAGCGGGGATATTTTGTATAAAAAACAGCTGTAGAAAATCGTTAGGTCGAATTTGGAATTCAGTATAAGCTAATGGAACGAAAAGACGATTGCACAAATAAGAACCAATTAAACAATAATTGATGGCGCGGGTGGTGGTAACAATTTATTAAATCAAGTTTGCGAGCTTGAAGTAAACACCAATCCCAGTGTATTTACTCAGTCGGCGAACTACATAGCAATACTATCAGTCACAAATACTACTGCGTTTCAAACTTTCATGATCATCATCAGAGTACGACGGCATACTGACTGAAGAGGATCAAACCCAAATTCATATATCTGGAAAGCAAAAGCACAATGTACGCGAGACTACTAGAGGTGAGAGCCGCATATGTAATTCTGCTTTTCATATAGATGTAATGCGGTTTGACCCTCCCTATTCAGTTTGTCGATGTACTCTAATAGTTATCATGGAAGGTCGAAACGAATCAGTACGTTTAACTGACAGTAGTTTTGTTATGTTGTTCGTTGATTTGTTAAATACGATGGGATTGGCGTTTACTACAAGTTCGCAAACTTGATTTTTAGAATCAGAACCAATTTTTCATAATATGGTACAAAGTTTTATCTTTTGAATGTTCGTCTACTGTTAAAGCTCTTAGTGAGTTGAACGCTTATTAAAGGACTTTTATCTTCTTTCGTTTTATTGCTTATTATTCGTTAAATACTTTTCACATTTTTTTCTTGCCTACCCATTACTTATTTTATTTAATATCTTAATTATGCTTCTTATTTTATTGAATATGACTTTTTTCCCTTCCAATCTATTGAGATCACTCCGGTGACATAGTACTTCAAGCGTTAAGAATGAAATAATTAATCTAACACGTGCAAAGGCTAAATTAATATCTATTGACTGCAGTTTAACTTAGATGCATTTTCACGTGTATTAATTATATTTAACTAAATACCAACCAGTTATATATATACAATGACGTGCGCCTATCTAATGATATGGAAAAAGCTGATATTAAACAAGCCCGTCCTAAGTGTAACTCTTTTATCTTTATTCCAATAGAAATTTACTTTATCATGGATCGCAGATTGGAGAAATGAAATAAAAAGAATCACAACCAAAATTGGCCACAAATCATTAATTCCACCACATACATTAGAATGATACCTATTTGTATAGACATCGTCTCTTTATTTCCAGTATGTACTCGGTTTCTGTAAAATTCCCAATATATTCGAATAAATTAAATTATAGCATAGAATTCAATTACACAGACGAAGATATAGGTTTCCAACATGTAGGGTTACACAAAAAAATATATCTGAGATGTCGAATTAAACAAGCTCCTAGAGAATTTTTTTCAAAATATTCTAACAGATTAATGCAGATTGAGGTGTCTTTCAACTAGTGAAGGCACAACGCTTCATAACAAATGGAGTATGACTATGTGATGTTAGTCTGAATTCCACCGTAGTTGCCTCGGGAGCCTGACAGGCAGGACGTAAGTTTTATTCTCTAGAAGTGCTCAAATTAGCGCAATCCGCGTAACTAGGTTCGACAATGATGAAATATTTAAGAGTGGCCGAATAGAGGTTATTGGCAATTAATGTTTGGTACTGTTTGAAGCATCCTGACGCCCAGCTAACATTAACCCAAAATCAAACCAACGGAATACAGTAATGTATAAAGCAGGCCAGGCACTGGCAGCTATATTCGGCCATCTATCATGTCTCGGCCTCGTACAGAAGGCCAACAATATAAGTGATTTGAATGAATTGGATTTGATACTTAGAGAAATAGACAAAGCAAAAATGCCTAAAAATCTCAACAGAATCCTATACGAATGGTATAATCGCGGATCAAAATTAGACGAACTACCTGATGGCTGGCACAACGTCAACGTTCAATGCGATCATAGATGTCAAAACAAAATTGACCACAGCTATGCCTTTCGAGACTTTTAGCTCTGGACCGAACAGACGAACAATAGTCTAACGCAGATGATGGTTCTTTGAAGCCCCACTTACTTGTCCCCTATGAAAAGAGATTTTTTGAATTCAACACGCCAGCCATCACAATGGGTGGCCACTTCGTGGAGTGTTGCGGGAATTAAACGAAGGCGGAAAAGACAATAAATTAAACAATATTAAGACAATGAAACACTGCTGTCGAACCCTGCAGTCAGTCACAACTAACTTGGTTATTGCCAGGTAAGTTTGGCGTTGCACGTGCGTCTATAACTAAACATTTTGTGTCCTGTAAAAATTGCTACATACCAACAAAGCGATTTGCAATTATAATAAAAGCTAGGCGTGATTGTATGCTTCCCCATTTGGAAGATATTCCAATAAATCGACGTTGTCCAGAACTGTGCACTAAGTAAATTTGCACGTGCACTAGCAAAACCATAGGGCATTCCAAGTCCCAGGTAAAACCGTGCTTAGAAACGTTTCTTCTTTTCTCAATATTTTGGTCTAATATATACATTTTGTGCAACTTTTTCAATGTGGACTGATTTCCTATTTAAAAATAACTGTTTATTTTGGTTCATACCTGTAGTGAAACCAGTTGACAAGAGGGAACGAAAGCGCTACTGTGTAATTTGTGTATTGTTTAAACTCGTATCGGGTAATACCAGTTTTTTGTAATTGAAAACCCTTTTCATTGCAATTATAAACCCCAATGAGACATTATAACAGGTTTTAAATTGTCGAAAAATTTGGCTAGAGTATAATCATTTAGTATCGCACGCCATAAGAATTTGCGCACCACAGAATCGGAAACGGGGTGCGTTGCTTATTCAAGTGGCGTAATTTGAAATTGCGAGGGAGTGCATGTGGTCGATAAATCAAATTACCGGTCGAAAATTGCCCCACTCACTGATCAGAGACCATAATTGAAGCAGCACAGGGAACACTAATGCCAAAATAGATGTCAGAAGTGTGTTAGTGCCACAATCTTGTGGATGGCATAGCAACGACATTCATTAACTTATTTTTTGGTAGTATATATGTCTCTCTACAAGTAATCTAAACTATCCCGTGCAGATAATTTTAAAACAGTATTTCTTCAAACGTGAACAAATATGAAGGTTAAATATGAAATTTTGAGTTTTTGCGGTCTCTTATTTGATCGCGTCATCACAAAATGTAGAAGTTTCAATATGAATCTCGTCAAAAATCTATTGGCACCTTCAACTATAATCACGCAGTTGAGAATATTTGGCAGATTGCAGTGTTTGAAGAGAGTAATTTAATTAACAAGAAGCGTCCGTACACAATTGGATTAATTATCAGAGCTAGAACCTTCGATCTGACCATGCAAATAAAAAACGTTTCTATGTTCTATATATTCATATATATATATATATATATATATATATATATATATATATATATATATATATATAATAAAGGTGAAGTAAATACTATTCATTAAATAGGATGTTTCAATCTAATTGGTATCCCGTCACGTAGTTGCAACAAATGCCACAGATTACGCATCGAGTTAGATGAGTATGAGAATTTTTCAAAAAATGACCTTGATTAGAAGTCCCGGCTATGCAATACTGGCAGCTGTTCTTTGAGCTCTCAATAAGAAAAAAACAAGCCAAGTTTACGAATTGCATTAATTTTGCCAAATTTCTATCTTATGCCGGCAATATATATATATATATATATATATATATATATAGACAGTGAACTGGAATCATTCATCATTATTATTAGTACAAGCAGGTACACAAAAGCCTTTAAAAACTAATGCCCCATTGCTGCATAACTATTAGGAAAGAAATAAAACAGTACTACTAGTAGTAGTATTAGTATGAGTAGTAGTAGAAGTATTAGTAGTAATAGTATTGCTATTATTATTATTATTATTATTGTTATTATTAGTAGTAGTAGTAGTAGTAGTAGTAGTGGTGGTGGTAGTATTAGTATAGTATTAGTAGTAGTAGTAGTAGTAGTAGTAGTAGTAGTAGTAGTAGTAGTAGTAGTAGTAGCAGCAGCAGAAGTAGTAGTAGTAGTAGTAGTAGTAGTAGTAGTAGTAGTAGTAGTAATGGTAGTATAAATTGAGTGTTCTACACAGCGGATAAGACGAGGAGTGTGGTCGACACTTTAAAACAAGATGAATTCAGTCATTTTTTTCGTGGCATGTGAAAGTGAATTGTAGAGGGCAGTGTGACCTACTTGCGTTGTTTCAAAATTGATATCGATAAGTTAATTACCCCACCTTTCTTTAAATTTATACATACGGGAACCAAGTAACCCCTTATGCTTTGAGCTAATTTAATGGACTTTTGAAACCAAATTTTGTATAATACACTCTAAATCATAAATTCACTTGTCTGCCTTGACTATGTCTTGGGAGCT
>JAQBSW010004439.1:0-69371 GCA_029291075.1 Eudiplozoon nipponicum | reverse complement strand
TCCCAAAAAGTACAAAAGAAGTCTATTGCTTGACTCTAAACTTCTGCATTATACAATGCTCATTTATATACTTAACGTTACTGTGTTTATATCGAGATCGTAACCTTGATTTAAAATATAATAATAATCATTATTAATATTATATTATGAACGTTATTACTTGCAAATCTCGATATATATACGTTGCCAGTTTTATTCGCGAATATTTCTTTTTCTTGTGACAGTTTCATAGAGATTTTCAAGTGGAAATTCGTTTTTTTGAAAAAAATAATTTGCTTATCCCTTCTTTTAAATACAATCAGCTCGTTAAGCCTAGTATAACATAATACAATCAGTGATTTACTTGTAATTTTACCAATGCATCTGGTTTTTAAATCATGAATCAATGAATAGCATTCATTTTTTCAATATATCAATTAAGCTTGGTCAAAATTAGTTTTTTTTTCATAAATATAGTCTATTTTATCTAAATGTGCATGTTCCTAAGCAAAACGAACCACGAAAGTCGCCTATCAAATAACTTGAGTCAGAAATATTGTTAGCTTCAATTATTTTAAATAGCACGACAGGATCCAGAATTTAAGTGGAAATGCGACAACGAATCAAAGGAATTCAAAATTGGAACTGCAACAATTAAATAGATATTACGTAAGTAAGTTTCCTTCTGTACCAACATAATTCACTCAATTTCCCTTAATTGTAAGGCTTTCGTTAAGAAAATAGGACGATTTTAAAGAATAGCTTCACGTAATGTATAAAAAAGCACATCAGGGCGCAAATTGCCAACATTTTCCTTTAGAGGACGTATGACATAGCTTTCAAGCCAGGCGTTGAATGTGTCAAACAGAAAACACACGGGCGATGACTTGAATTGAATTTGTAACCAGAATGAATTGCATTATATTGCTTGAAACATTATATTACTTATTCAATGAAGTCAAACTCTGTATATTTTATTCATTGAGACAGGAAGCAATTTGTGGATTTAATTATATGTTGATGTTTATTAATGTTAATAATTTAACGCTAAATATCAATTGACTTTGGTCTAAGGATTCTTTAAATAAATATTGTCTTTGATTAAATTTAATAAATAAAACAGCGCAGAAATAATTAAAGACTATTCTAAATTTAAAAGTAGATTTCTTTTCTACCTCTTAGGCCATTATTAACAACAAGGTACCCTAAGTAACCGTAAAAATGTTTTTCACACTTCGAAATTTTTTAACGATTTTTATATCATTTAAATTTTCGACATTACAAATAACGATTAAATTTTACTTTAAAATTGATATTTATTTAATATACGTTTATGCATTGAAGACATCCTTAAATACTTATTGCTGTACGTGAATTTGAAGTTGATTTGAAATTTGGTAGACGAAAAAAAGTCCTAAATATAGAATGATATATAATGCTTTTGCCAAACTAACGTATTTATCTAGAACACATGAAGGAAATTGTTGCAACAAAACTGTTACTCAAGTTTGCTAGCGTGAAGTAAACACCAATCCGTTTGTATTTAACCAGTCATCAAAACATGTAACAAAACTACCGCCAATCGCACGCACTGACGCTTTTCGAACTTCCATGATCATCATCAAAGTATGGCCGCAAACGGACTAGCGAAGAACAAACCGCATTGCAAATGTATGGAATGCAAAATTAAATATTCGGCTCTCAACCCTAGTGCACTTGCATGCATTGGAATTTTTCGCGCGGGTGATGGTAGAAATTCATTAAATCAAGTTGGCGAGCTTGAAATAAATAGAAATTGTGCAGCCGACATTTCCAGTCAGGTACAATGTATGTAAGAGTACTAGAAATGAGAGCTTCATATCTAATTTTTCTTTCGATAAATACGCAATGTGGTTTGATCCTTGTTTGTCAGTTTGCCGGTAAACACTGATGAAATGTGTCCGAACGTGTGACTGACTGTAATATTGCTTACATACAGTGTGATTGGTGCTTATTTCAACCTCAAAGAATTATTTTAAAGAGTTGTTATCACCACCTGCGCAATCATTTATTGATTAAGTACAATTTACATGAGACTGCTAGAGAAGAGTGCTATATATATATATATATATATATATATATATATATATATATATATATATATATATTTATTTATTTATTATTATATATATATATATTAAAAGCAACAGCAGATTTACTATTATCCTAACATCGAAACACAGTTTGGAATTACGCATTAATCAGGGACTAACAGAAAGAGACGGCGAAATTGTTTTCATATAAATAAGTTACTGTAAATTCATGTATTGATATTTTTATATTTCGAAGCTTTTATGACTTATTTTGATTGTATGTTTACCGTAAACATTATTTTGTTTTGCAGAATTAATATTACATTTGAGAATATCAGTACAACGCATCCATCATTCATTTTATTTGCACGAAATTAAAGCTGTTTATGGAGATAATAGAATACTGTTATGTAAATTGGTATTTAAAAAATTATACTTACTTTCGTATATGGCAAAATGACAGCTAACAATTGATTCAGTTCCGTATTGCATATCTATAGTTGTCCATGAGTCGATTTGCGATAGATCTGATAACATATAAGACAATATTATTATGTGAGGTTTCAACTGATCAACTGTGTCCCAATGAAGTATAATAATATCTTTTAAGTTAAACTTACAGCCTATAACACAGTTATCTATATTAAATATTTACTCCCTCTTGTCTAGATATGTGTTTGAATCATAATGAGTAATGCATAAAACTAGACGTGATTATACAACTGTACACTTGATAAAATGTTATTTTTGCAACGATAGCATAAATTCCTAATTATGGTGGAGACATAAGTTAGAAACGTTTCATATATATATATATATATATATATATATATATATATATACAAAATATATACAGTATATGTGAAGGAAGATTTCAATATGACATGTATATATACACTCATCCAAAAATGCTTGCATAAAGATGCATATAGAAATGAAATTTTTTAAAAATATGTACTAACTAAAAAAGTACAAAAATGCATATATATATATTTATATATATATATATATTGATAGTTTCTAATTTCACCATTTTTTAAAATGTAAGAACAAAACAACTTACTCCATGGAATAACATTTATTAACAAATCTTATTTCTACCAGTATCTATAGCCATTGTTCCGGATTCGTTAGTATATTCGTTCATCCAATCCCATTGTACATTTGTCGTAACCAATCTCCTCTTCGTTGTGCTAGCCATTGATTTGCGCAATTTAGACCACTACCTTTGCGCAATTTAGACTACTCCTTTTGCGTAACGTCGTTTGGTGTGTCATCGCTTTCATTGTAATTGCGTCCGTAATTGATGTATGTGTCGTATTTTGTTAAGCGTTGGCTATTTTTAAAGGCATGTCAGTTATGTCTTTGTTCCAGTCCAATTTAATTTCTTTTTGAATTATTTTCTGCACGTTTAAGTAGGGCTTCAGCTTATTAATTGCAAAAGCTTCAAAAGCCAGAAACATTTTCTCTGTTTTTGCCTTGTAGAGAACTGAAAAATTGTTACTACTAACAGCATGACCTGTGAGTAGTACATGCTCGCAAATTTTCTTCTCATACAGTATATATATATATATATATATATATATATATAGAGCATATATATATATATATATATATATATTTCTTGTTTCATATTGTTTAGATTCTCGATGGATAGTTTGTTCTCCTGCTATGATTATGTTTATGAAAGATCTAGACGCGCCATTGCCCGTGTCGGACGACAGGTTTTCTATTTTGTTCAACGACTGGTATTTACAAAGGGATTGGTGATTATATGGAGCTCGAAAATTTGACTTCAACAAGGAGTATCCTAATAGCTACCACCAATCTCCACGTTCTCATAGGAGAATAAAAGTTTAATCGTTAGACAATACTAGTCTCATGCTACTTGGTTAGAGTTTTTGCTGCACTAAAGTGATCCCTGTGGAACTTATGTATAGTGCTATTATTGTCTGAAGCCATGATGAAAAATTTCCAAAATGTATATAAATGTAAGATTTTAGAGCAAAGTTTAGTAATCAGGAAATAAATTGCCATTGTCCACATTGTTATTAATGTTTTTTCTTCCTACTTATAAATCTACTATATATATATATATGTATTTATATATATATATATATATATATATATATATATATATATAGCCTTCCTTGTTGATAAAATTTCTTTAAATCAATTCTTTGAGCTTGATGTAAGCACCAATCACATATGTAAGCAGTCAAAAAAATAGCAAGACTACAGTCAGTCACACGTTCGGACACATTTCGTCCCTGCATGATCATCATCAGAATTTTCCGGCAAACTGACTAAAAAAGGATCAAACCGAACTTCAAATATATGGAAATAGGAAGAAGAACTTTGGCTGAATGTAGGATGACTTTTTCTTTGGAATAGAAAGAAAAAGTAGCAATAAAAACGGTTTTTTAACTGTAATACTTATATTTAGCTTTGTGCTACGCAATAGCAACAATATTTTCCAGAATGCAAGCTGTACAAATAAATCGCATTGCTTGGGTCTGTCGATTATTGGTATGTTAATATAAAAATTTTGATAGGCAAAATTAGTTCTAGGAAATAATATCCATTCAAACTTACGAAATTCAGATGGATCTTTTTGACTGAACAAAAATCGAAGAAGCCTTTAAATTTGTGGCGTTTTCTTACAGGAAAGTGGTTTTATCAGATGCAATTACACTTTAAATTTCAAAGTAAGAATAAAAAGGCTTCTCATTGGCCAAAATTTTAGAATTCACTCTTCAACACTATGTCCAATTTCAACTTCGTCATCAATACTTCACAAAATCCTAGACATTACCGTTATGATTTGTAACACTATGTATATTTTCGTTCAATTAAATTGGCTGTCGTCTTCGAAAAAACCGCATACGGTTTAATCATTAATAACGTTCATATGGCCATAGTTTTCGAACTTTCACCTTTTCACAGTGTTTAGATATTTTCGTCACTATCTCCGTCATCAGGACATACAAAAAACATACTAAGTCAGATAAATTTAAATAAATATCACAAATCAGTCTTGGTATTAATGCCTCTTCAATACAGATTTTCAGAAACATATTAATCATTAGTTTATTGAAGCTAAATTCCTATTGAGTTATTTTAAAATCATTAATAGTTACTACTTAAGCATGCACACATTGCCTTAATTATTTTTTTATAATGAACAATTTAATTACGTATATTAGATAGTTTATTGACTAATTATCCAATAAAGACATTCGGTATTATCTTTCTGACATTTATCAATAATGAATCAGGAAAATCAATTCTTCATCTGGCTTTACTAAATTACATTTTGTCCCCTCCTCAAAGGAAGATGTGACCCGTACTTCCGCAACTGAACTTAGTGCATGATTTGAAAATGTGCTTAAAATTAATCAAATCCCTTCTAGGTTGACAGAAACAGTTGCTTATTTACACATAATATGACATTTCGCCGTCGTACTCCGATTATGATCATGGAAGGTCGAAACGCGTCAGCGCGTTGCAACTGGCTTTAGTTTTGTAATGTTATACGACGACTGGTTAAATACACTGGGATGTCATGATGTTAACTTCAAGCTCGCGAACTTGATTTAAATAATTGTTACCACGGCCCGCGCAATCAATTATTTATTAATTGTATTGTCTATATATATGTGTGTGTGGCGAAAGCTACAAACGGCTAATGCTCGTGACTGCATAGAAATTTTGTATACGACAGTTCCAGTCATGTACATTGTACGCAAGACTACTAGAATTAAGAGTCGCATATCTATTTTTTTCATTCAATATATATGTAATGCGGTTTGATCCTAGCTAGACAGTTCGCCGTCGTACTCTGATGAAGATAATGGAAGATCAAAATGCGTCAGTGCGATGCGTCTGGCGGTAGTCTTTTATGTTGTTTAACGACTGGTTAAATACAATGGGATTGGTGTTAACTTCAAGCTCGCAAACTTAATTTGACTGTCTGTCTAAATGGGCTGATTCCATGTTGATATTTTTGTAACATACTTTCCTATAAAAGACGGAGAATTTAAATATTTGCGTGTGGCTTCCACTCCGAACTCAGATATATAAAAGAAGCCCATTAAAGTGAATAGTTTCTCAGGCAAAAGCGGCGACTGGGCTTTTTGGGTGGTTATTTTCAGTCTGTCATTAAGATTATACTATGAACTTGTAAGTGGCTTCCCGGATATAAACGGTGCAGTGGAGTATATAAACATGGCAATATTAATGATCACACTTTCAGGAGGAACAAGGTTATGTCTGTAGCCACACCTTTTATCTCAGATTTATTTAATTCCGGAGATCCTATTTGGTCATAAAGGTTATTCTTAGGCTTACCACGCAAAGTCATTGTACTAGCAACAGAAGCTTGCGTCTCGTTAACGCGCTGCGTCTATGTAGTAATCGCGGTAATACTCCCACATCCTATCGGGGCAAGATTAACCGGTGCTTCCTTGATATGGTCATGGATGTAGTACCTGTTGGCATTCGTTGAATTAAGAAATTCGATTATGTTATCATTCAGCCGACTCGGGCGTCCATTGCGTCTCCTTTCCTGGTTACTCAATTTTTACTTTAATTTATTTTACCGCCTCCTTTACTTAAAATTCGCCCATAATAAATGGCAAATTTCTCGTGCATTTAGTATGTCTTAAATAGAAATTCAAATCATTATATGGTACTTTATTAAGAATTTAACCAATTTTTATAATAAATATGGACGAAATTGAAACCGAACAGTTTTTAAATGGACTATTTTCTAAGAGTTTTATTCGATGGTAGAAAGCCAAGAAAATCCATTGGTTTCAGATTTTAAAAGTTTGCAAAGTCAAAAGCTTAATAAGAGCACTAACATAATTATTTAAATTATATAATAAAAACTTAAAGCAAAAGATTGTAAAATAGAAACATTCAAAATGCATAGTGAGGTGAGATCTTCATTAAATGATTCGTTAGTCGGAAATGTAGATGAGCAAATTTGCTAAACAATAATGCTTCGACTATCGTAGAATAATTTTCCGTGCAATCTATTTAAAAATCAATATTTCAAATTGGAAAATGATACAATCTACTGTTAGGCAGATAAATTGGAAAAAAAACATCAATTCTTTTCGCACCCGTTCTAGAAGACACATTTTAACTTTAACAAATATATAGAAAACTACTTTTGTCGAATTATGCTAGGCCGTAGGTATATCGTTGTTGAAATCTTATTTCTTAAGAACATTTATCGTTTTTGTTTGCTTAAATACAGAATTTGCTAATTAGTATATGTTCAGTTCGAACCAAAGATTAGCCGGATTTTTATAATAACACTTACGTGAAACGTAAACCGAAATGGAAGAGGTAACCGCTGGCAAAAGTAAAATATTAAATTAAATTTTTGTAAACTCATTCTGATTGGTTAAATTTACATTTCCATTGCTGCTGACAATATTTTGCCTTCTGTGTTTTTAATTCAATTATTGACAAAACATTATATTTACAATTTTGTACCTGTGCGTATGTTATTACGATGCCTTCGTTTGTACTTAATTATTCTGATTCGTATTTACATTTTCTTAAGAAAATATGACGAATAAATGTTGATCCGACAATGTTTAATCTCATTTTTCTATAAATAATGTCGTGCAATTCAGTCAATATAAGATCAAGCGAAAAATGTGTCCGTTTTAATGCTTTTGTATGCACATACTTGTATTATTTATCTGTGCCACAATATTCCATGAGTTTATTACACTATTCTTTAAATGGACAAAATATTAGAATTTTTAAAATCACAATTTATGCCGTATTTAGACTTGAAATATTGCATCAAATCATACAGTTTTTTATTCAAATTATGTCTGAACTCTTTTCGCATAATTATAAAGACTGCTGCTGAGAAGAAAAATACAGAAAATTCTATAGTTGCTCGAGGTTAATTAGAAAGAAATCCTTTGGATTGTTGGAATAACTGAGAAAAATATATTTTAGTGATTATTAACTAATAATTCCATTATTCCTTTCACCAAAACCTAAGATTTTATTTTATCATATTACTTCTTTTATTTCGTAATTTGAATAATTAATATCACTGCTTCTTTAACTTCTAGATTGCTTACATTATATATATATATATATATATATATATATATATATATATAAATTTACCTGAACGGTGTTTTGACAAGCACAGTCTGAATTTTAATCGTTGTGTTGCTTGGATATAATTTTATAGAACCTTGTATCTAAACACATATATTCATATATGTTTGATAATTTGAAATTTTAAGCCGGTAAAATATTTTGATTGTCTATTCGGCATTTTCTGTATGCAATACTATGCTTATTTTTGTTTTAATGACATCACAAGCTTATTCTTACGTTTAGATCTTTTCTTAGTCATTATATTGTAACATTCAATGAACACTGACATGAACTGAGATTCGCCACTTTACATTTTACTTGTATTAAGGTATTTGAATTGCGCCAATGGCTATCGATTAATGCAAATAATATGGTCCTAAATTGCTTAATTGTAATGCGTATTGATTCTTACAAACGTAATTGAAATACTTTTCTACTATTTGGCTAATTAAGTACCATATATTTCTGCAGTTAAAAATGAAATTGTTTACAAATCAGAATCTAACGTACATACAGTGTGTCAAGTGCAGATATTACATCAACATATTGAACTGCATGCTCAAACCGTAGATTCACTTAAATAAGATGCAAACTGTAAGCTGAAGGATACGTTGTATGCAGCACAGTAAACCACTCGATCAGGTCGAAACAATACTATGCCCAAGTAATGACGATTGTTCTAGCAGATATGATGTGATTATCACTGAGGAAGAAAATTTATGATTATTTCAGTTAGCAGCAAATATGTTATAACGAATAAGCACGTGCAAATGTATTAAAATATCGTGTACATACCTGTTCTTGAATCGGTGACACCGACAAGAGAACAGGCTTAGTATTTGACTCTTTAATGTAAAGTTATCATATGACCTCTATTCCGGGACGTCGTTTAGAAAAAGATAACTTTATAAATAATGTGAAAAGATGAAGAACCGACTTCGAGAGAAGTATAGGCCATATGAAAAAATACTGCTGAAGTATTTAGCATGGCTAACAAAATTCAGACTCCGTTCTGACCGACAAGATGCACGCATTATCCTTCACGTTCAAATTTCCTTTAAAAACGTTTATAGGCGCCCAACAACACGCGATAGAAAGCAAAGCGTGGTATCAATATAAACAAGTAGACACATTATATTTGAAACGTGCGATTCGTGCTTTATATATATATTTATATAAAGTGGGTTTAATTTTTTTTTCACAGCCGACACTGCGGCCAATATTTCTCACTCGCCAATGAAAATTCACTTATTGGATTTTTGTTATCCAGTGTTTATGCATTATTTGCCTGGATTATTTATTTGCATTTCTACCTTTATAACAAATAGTCTGTACGAATTCCATAAAAGGTTTATATTTTATCAAATAAGATATAATTAGTTACATTTGGTATATAAGTTCAACACTGTTGTACTAATTGTTGACAAATTTTCAAAAATTGTAAATATATTTTGACGAGGTTTCAAAAAAATTGTTTCTGTGGTTCTTTCTTAATTTTGGCCATATTTACTTCCTACCATGAAACTTTTCAAGTTGCGAATATCGACTCATCAGGCAACTGATTTTTCTTTTCCTATCAAACTTCATTTACATAGTTTTCTTACTAATTCTGCATTTTCTAATGCATGTTTAATAATCAATATCGGTGTCATTAAAGCTCATTTCATGAATAAATATTGTGTATAAATAATTTATAAACTAATTGTTCATAGTTATATTTGTGTAGAATAATAAAAGTAAAAATTCTTCAGTAAAGTTGATAGGAGTAATAATTTTATACAATATCAAATGTCATTTTATATAGTTTTTAGAGACTTACAATTTATTGTCATACTTTTTCAAACTAAATCAGTTATTCCGATAGTCTTGTGGTCAACGTTAATCTTACGAAAACAGACACCGTTTCTCATCGTAGTTTTTAAACCAGTAAATGAGTTATAATCAAAATTTTAATTTTATATTTTTTTATTTTATAAAATATTGACAATTCCAATGTGCCTAAAACGTATACGGGATTAAATAATCGGTATAGCAATTGTATATAGCACCTGTTTTAAATTCTTCATTCATATTAATATATTCAAAGTAAGTTTCAAAAATTTTAAATTACTTACATTAATTTATTTAATGCAGCAGTTGGAAAACCTTTATGGTTCAGTGTGTGACATATTTAGAAATATTTCGTCATTTTCACAGCGATGCAATAATTTACCTCAAATAAACGTGGTTTATATACTAACTAAATAAACGAATGCAATTTGTTGCTTTCCTTATGTATATATGTGACTGAAAATGAAGTCTCTTAATACAAATTATTTGACAACGGATGTAAAGGTGGTAAATTGCATTGCTCTAACTTCTTTGGTCCAGCGATAGATTTCTGACTCTAGCTGTCCTCATGAATGACTGTTAAGTCTAATTAATAAAATATACAATTAATACTGTCCATATTCTACTAATTTAGTATTTTCCTTACATATGTATGTCTACTACTGTCAAGTGGTCATTGACGAAGAAACCGGTCCAGTCAACGAAAATAATTTTCTATTCTCGATTTAGTCCAATAACAATATATAATAAACTAAGTTCATTAAAAATTAATTCAGTAACTCTTGGAATAGTGTTTTCGTTATGAAATTTTATCGAAACTGGTTAGGAAGTAAAGTTTAAAAGCGGTAGACAATGTAATCTAAATTAAACGAACATTGGTTGCGCGGGTGGTGATAACAATTATTATAATCAAGGTTGCGGTCTTGATATAAACACCTGACCCATTAATTACTTACATATGTCAGTATAAACTAAGAATAGTATAGTGTAGAAAAGGCAATTCATCCAGTAGACCGGTTTCGTCCTTATTGGGAACTCATCAAGTACGGGCCAGAATTTGCCGCGGACAGGATACGAACCTGGGCACGTCTGCTTCGGAATCTGGTGCTCTAACCACTGAGCCATCCTGCTGCACACTACACTGCACACAATTTTCAGTTATATACTAACTAATGCAACTTGGTTAGTCTATTTTTCTTTTAGGTGGAGCTCATATGGCATCCATTTAGACCCAAAGTTCCAACTAACCATGCCCAATCTGTCATTACTGGACAGACACCAAACTACATGGGGAAGGGGTATTGAAATGAACATTTATATAATTAACAGAAGTTTGGTTGCGCGGGTGGTGATAACAATTATTATAATCAAGTTTGCGGTCTTGATATAAAAACCCGACGCATTAATTACTTACATATGTCTGAACATTGTGTGCCTTGTAGAGTGCGGCAGGATGGCTCAGAGGTTAGAGCACCAGATTCCGAAGCAGACGTGTCCAGGTTCGAGTCCTGTCTGTGGCAAATTCTGGCCAGTACATGATGAGTTCCCAAAAAGGACGAAACCGGTCTACTGGATGAATTTCCTTTTCTTCAGTATACAATTGTTAGTTTTACTGACATATGTAAGTAATTAATGGGTCAGGTGTTTATATCAAGACCACAACCTTAAAAATAATTGTTATCACCACCCGCGCAACCAATGTTCGTTTAATTATATTAATGTTCATTTCAATACCAATTCCCCATGTAGTGTGGTGTCTGTTCAGTAATGACAGATTGGGCATGGTTAGTTGGATCTTTGGGTCTAAATCGATGCCATATGAGCTCCACCTAATGGAAAAATAGACTAACCAAGTTACATTAGTTAGTATATAACTGAAAATTGTGTGTAGTGTAGTGTGCGGCAGGATAGCTCAGTGGTTAGAGCACCAGATTCCGAAGCAGACGTGCCCAGGTTCGTATCCTGTCCGCGGCAAATTCTGGCCAGTACTTGATGAGTTCCCAATAAGGACGAAACCGGTCTACTGGATGAATTGCCTTTTCTACACTATACAATTCTTAGTTTATACTGACATATGTAAGTAATTAATGGGTCAGGTGTTTATATCAAGACCGCAACCTTGATTATAATAATTGTTATCACCACCCGCGCAACCAATGTTCGTTTAATTATATAAATGTTCATTTCAATACCATTTCCCCATGTAATGTGGTGTCTGTTCAGTAATGACAGATTGGGCATGGTTAGTTGGAACTTTGGGTCTAAATGGATGCCATATGAGCTCCACCTAAAGGAAAAATTGACTAACCAAGTTACATTAGTTAGTATATAACTGAAAATTGTGTGTAGTGTAGTGTGCGGCAGGATGGCTCAGTGGTTAGAGCACCAGATTCCGAAGCAGACGTGTCCAGGTTCGAGTCCTGTCCGCGGCAAATTCTGGCCAGTACATGATGAGTTCCCAATAAGGACGAAACCGGTCTACTGGATGAATTGCCTTTTCTACACTATACAATTCTTAGTTTATACTGACATATGTAAGTAATTAATGGGTCAGGTGTTTATATCAAGACCGCAACCTTAATAATAATTGTTATCACCACCCGCGCAACCAATGTTCGTTTAATTATATTAATGTTCATTTCAATACCAATTCCCCATGTAGTGTGGTGTCTGTTCAGTAATGACAGATTGGGCATGGTTAGTTGGATCTTTGGGTCTAAATCGATGCCATATGAGCTCCACCTAATGGAAAAATAGACTAACCAAGTTACATTAGTTAGTATATAACTGAAAATTGTATGCGTGTAGTGTGCGAGTTCAAGTAAACGAACTAACCAGTTAGCTAGTGCATGAAACGGAAAACTTACCATTGATAAATTTGGCTTCATAGGACAACCTTTTTTGTGTGTTTTTGGTAATCCGTACATTGTTTTTGTAGATGATCCAACTGGCTTGAGCTTCTGTGCAATGGCCTCATCAATAAAACCGGCATCTGTCAAAATCTTAATTTCATTTATTGCTTTGCGCTCCACCTTGTCTATTTCATCATTTTTATCGTGTAGACGAGTGAATTTTGTATTTTCCCTTAACATCGCACCTACGTTCTCCAGACATAGCATTCAAAGTAATTACTAAATGCAGATACAAAAGCGAGCTACCCCACATACGAAGCCTTATGGATAAACAAATTCCAGCCGGATTTATGTAAGCAGAAGAAGCACGCACAAGCATTGAGCTCGAACTGAACGTGACGCACGCAATTGATTGCTTTCCAATTATATATAAAGATATAGTTGATTAGTAGATATTTGAGATCACAATGCGAAAGAAATGTTTGCTTTTGCACACAAGAAGGGAACAATGAATTTTATTAAAGCTCGCATTTCAAGTATATATATATATATATATATATATATATATATATATATATATATATATAATCTCTGGAGTTAGGCGAGCTAGAACACCCACTGGACCACATAAACACATATTCGATCAGTAACCTTAACAGAAATTGCACAGCAAAATGAGCGATCAACACTTCAATCTGCACACCATAAGCCATTAAAAGAGGGGACAAAATAGAACTCATGAACAAAGTGGTACGAAAAAAATGACGAAAAATGAATTCGCACACATTACAGCCAAATTAATTAAAGATTTGTGCAAATTCCATTCACCAGTACATGAATAACCAATTCCCAAACATTCCTTTGAAATTCAACACTAATTACCACTCTACACATTCAGAAACACAAGTATACATATTCATTTCACACACTCACAAATCAGCACGCAAGTTTCCACCGACAAGAAATATACGTAAAAAAGTAGGTATATATGTAATTGAAAATTTGTAATGTGATGTTGAATTTTCACGAAATAAAGCAGTAATTGTCGACATAAATGATTAACATATCTTTTATATATATATATATATATATATATATATATATATATATATATATATACATATATATTATTTTTTAACTTTTAAAACTGAATTTATTAGCTCGTTGCTCCATTAATCTGTTTAAAAAAGAAAACTTGATGCAAATCTTACCCTGAAGATAAAACACGAATATGAATGATCAGTGGTAATATTGATGTCTAGCTTGACAATTTGATTTATTTCACTGTTAATAAAGAGGTAATTTAAATGGTCTCGTCTGTTGTTCAAGCATATATTACAAATCATTTTTGCACGAACTGGGAAATTGTGAATGCGAAGATGCCTTTTATGATCTGGAATAAATTTACATGTAACTAAATTTAGCCAGCTGTTCATTTTTAACAATTTATTGAACAAAATAATACAGACGCGTGTTAAGCAACTTATAGTTGTAGTTTATCTTAACATTGCGCTATGATACCGATAGTCTGGTAATTTATTAAAGATACAGATTTTCTTTCCAACTAACTTTTGTAGGACAATCTTTTTTAAGCTCATCCATATTATCCAATATGCTCGATTTTCTTTTTACATTTTAAACATTCACGAATTTCCTGATGTTTTCTAACCATTTTACTGGACACATCGTCATATATCTTATAATTATCTCCGAAATATCCACAAAAAATACACTATTGAATTAATACAATTTCGTTTTTATCTGCGTATTAAGTATTCCATTGGAATTTTATTTGTTGCTCATTTGTGAGATAATGTCTTAACCCCTGATAATTTGTACGTAAAAGAGGAAACGAACAGAGGGAAGACATTGAATATCTTCAATGGACAAACGAACCAGATATATTTAAATAAACATTAGTTTCGCGGGCGGAGAAGACAATTAGTTAAATCAATGTTGCGATATTGATATAAACACCTCTTCCATTATGTACATAAATTTGCCAGTATAATCTAAGAACTGTGTAATGTAGTAAAGGAAATTTATCTGGTAAACCGGTTTCGTCCTTATTGGGAACTCATCACGTACTATCCACAATTTGCCGGGACAGGGCTCAATGCTGGAAAGGTCTGATTCGGAAGCTGTTTTTTTAATCAGTTAGCCACTAACCAATAAATATTAAATAGTATGTAACAGAAAATCTGTGAAGTATGCAGCAGAAGGTTAGTAGATTTTAACGCTCATGCATTTATACATACAGGAAAAATATTGCTTGTTACCAGGGTTTTTAATTATGTTCCAGCTAAAGAACTTATGGCTGAATGGCGCACAGTGTATTTACATTGTAACCGAAATTATATATTGTATAGAAATCAAAATCTGTAACTAAATTTTTTCAAATTTTGGCTGCTCGATTGATTTGTAGTTTTACAAATGCATCGTTCCAGTTATGAACTTTATATCAAATTAGATCATTATTGTATGGTTTAATCATTTTCAAAGATAGTATAGAATTACATTTTTATATTGTGGTATAACGTTTTCATATTTTGAATGATATAGAAATGAATATATATATATATATATATATATATATATATATATATATATATATGTATGTATGTATGTGTGTGGGTGTGTGTGTGCTCTATTTCAGACACAACTATCTAGTTCAGTAATAAAACAAATACACGCAAAGGTATGGTAAAAAATTTTAAATTGAGTTGGATTGTACTTGTTTATCCGGGTATAATTATATGTCCCACAGGTATCCGTGGCCCAAACTAATTAAAAATAAATTAATGGAACTTATCACAGAGTTTATAGTGAACTCAATTCAACCGCCCTCCTACACACGTATGTTGGATTATTTAGAAAGGTTTATTTTTCTACCAACTTTAGTCGTAGAATAAATAAATGGGCAAAGTATTTACCAAAATCAATGGAAAATTTTCAATGTTTTTCAAAACTACGACACAGTAGAATAATGAATAAATTTGAATTAGCGTAAGGATCACTCAACCAGCCTTAATTTTTGTGATCGTAATTTTGAAAAAAATTTTAGCTTTTCTATCAACGAATAGTTCACTTTATACATTTTTTCATAGGTTCGGCCTCAAATTATGAAAAAAAGATAACATGCATCTGATAAATAGGTTGTGGAATGCCTCTATCAGTAATGTAATGTAGCAACGAAAGTGTTATACTCAACCATTAAACTCGTATTACATAAATATTACAATTTTGACCAATGGTCGCATATTAAGATACGGAACTTCTAACAGTTAAATCAAACTCAAAAATGAAATATTAAAATATATATGAAAATGTTGTTGCCTTTATTTCGTTAATTTTTAATTTCAATATATATTTGTCAACGGGATACTAGCAGTAGCATACAAATTCCATACATTTTTCTTAGCCAAATATTATGTCTCCCAGCTATTTTAACCATTGATTTTGAAACAATTTTAGGTATTTTATTTTGTATTGGATCTTCTTCCGTTGTTCATTTCTTCTACTTCAGTTTTCCTAAATTAAGTTAAATTTTGTTAAATTCGCTGTTTTCACGCGAGTGTGCTCAGGTAGAAATAGTCACGAGATAATTTTGCCAACTCTTTTGCAGAAATGCTTGATAGAGCAACTTGAGTCTAGTGTTCACATTCGGTAACGTAATAAAAAAGTAATTTTGCATTGGAATTTGAAATAAATTACTTCAGTATAATTTTCAGACATATACTTTAGTTACAAAATTCCACAATTAATATTTTTATTTAAATCAAGTTTGCGAGCTTCATTAAGTACTAATCTAATTAGATATACATTTAACAGTATGGTATAAGCAATTTATAAAGAAGCAAATGCAAGTCATCTGGTAGACCGGTTTCATACTTATTTTGAAAACATCAAGTACCTTCTAGACTTTTGCCACGAACGGGGGTCAAATTTCGGCACATTTGCTTCAAAGTCTGAGACTATATCCACTGTGAAACCTTACCGTACATTGCATCATATATTCAGTTATAAACTAACATATTGGTGCAGAAATTTTCTGAACAATTCTTGATATGTCCACAATAAGGTTAAAACGCTTTTTCCGAATGAATCGCTAAGCTACCTTATACAAAGCTCAGTTTATACTTATAAATGAATATAAATTGGATTAGTGAATGTAATCAGCTCACAAACTTGATTTAAATAATTGTTATTACCACCCACGCATTCAATGCCTAGTTAATGATAAAAATATTACTCTGTCCGTTTTTCATTGACTATTTACATTTTTTCTTTAAAAAAAGGTGTGCTGCCGGAACAACTTCAAGTGTAGCAGATCAGGTAATGCAATGTGGTATTTGGTATGGCGACATCACAAATACATCTGCAATAGAAGTTCAAGCTTTGAGCAGTTCTCCGCCAAATGCCGGTCAGGCAATGACGCGGATGTCAAGCACAAAGCGAATTAGAGGAAACGGCAGAACAGCATGGTTGCCAATACCGACGCCACAGTGTTTGAAAAACTGTCCACCGTTTAAGATTTCTAATGGCCGCCTCAGCCTTTGGTTATCGCCAGGAACACGCGGTGCTCGGACAATCGATCTGCCGATGATTGAGAACTCAGATTTAGAAATTTCTTTAGGGTGAGTAAGGCCACAATTTTGCTGTGTCTTTACCTATTTGCATCTATCAATTATTAAAGTCAAGATTTAAGGCAAATTTTTTAAATGCTAAACAAGTTAGACCATTAAAACTTTTAAAAATGAAAAAACCTATAACAATAATGGATTGCATGTGTGGTGGTAACAATTATTTAAATAATGTTTGCGAGCTTGAAGTAAACACTAATCCAAATGTATTTAACCAGTTGTCGAACAACATAACAAAACTATCGTCAGTCACAACTCACTGACGCGTTTCTAACTGGCTGATCATCATCAGAGTATCAAGGCAAACTGACTATCGAGGATCAATTCAGGAGGAGCATTTATATTCAATGCGATTTGATCCTCGATAGTCAGTGTGCCGTCTTACTCTGATGATGATCATGGAAGGTCGAAACGCGTCAGTGTGTTGCGACTGACGGTAGTTTTGTTATGTTGTTCGACGATTGGTTAAATACATTTGGATTGTTTTTTACTTGAAGGTTGCAAACTTGATTTAAAGAAATGAAAAAAAAACCTCGTTGTAAAAAGGAATTTAAAAATTATTCATTTTTGCACTGCACTTTGGAACGGTAAGTAGGACAAAAATCAACTCGATATGTTTGTTCTAGTCTCTTATGTATTTCGTTTGTGTTTCTAAATGCCACAATATTGCACGTGAAACTCGTTTGTCAAAAACGCTATATAAATTTACAACAGCGAGAGATATTCAGAAATAAACATTTTCACCTAAATAATTATGATTGTAAATACGAAACGCCTGACCATTTCTGCGTTATGCATTTTAAACATCGCGACAAATGGAATTACCTTTCGCGAGGAATAAATCAATATTAAATGTTAACGAAACGGTTTTCGCATTGATGTGATACTTTAGTGTCAGCTTGACACAAACAGTTAGTTTCACGTTGAGAAAATTTAGTCACACTGCAAATTTTAATTCCTTTATTTTTTAACTTCTTTTAATTACTGCATGTCTTTTCCTTGGTTTTTATTTTCCTTCAATCGTCAATGATTTCTCTTATTTTAGGCGATACTTCGACTATTTAGTTTTTCATAAAAGAGGGCACGCTGAAGTTGAGCACGAAAGGATAATTGCGGAACATATGAATTGATTAAACATTCACTTTGGTTTAAATTTTGTACAAATGAAATACATCATGACAAAAACTATAATTGACCAAACGAAGCTGAATTCTTATTGTTCTATTCTGCCGCAATCTGAATGCTTTTAGACATGACCATGAGGCATTTAGATATAAGTTTTAACTTGATAATATTATTACACCTGATATTTTATTTAATCAATGAATAATTAATTTAGTAATTATATTATATTATTATATAGTTAAGCACTTAGTTAACATGATATTCAGTGATACGTTCTACTACACTTCCATAAATTTAATCGAGGAATACACGCAAAGCTAACTGTAAACTATATTGTTGGCAATTAACACATAATATAGCAATGAGTGTTCACGGATATATGCGCAAATACTGTTAAAAATGCATTGGACTAACCAGTAACAGTCATTATCATTAATCAATCACAAAAATCCAGGAAAATAAAATTTAGTGCAAGTTAAGCTCAAATAAAGATTTACGCATCAAAACCGAAGTCACCCGAATTGTAGAAAATTAAAGCAAGAACTTTAGTAGTTCATAATTTCTTCATCTAATGGCCGTCAACATTATCGCTTACATTAAATTAGAAAGAATAAGAATTATAAATCATAATGAACTATCGTCTAAAATGTAATTGTACAATAAATAAAATCGCTTATGGCCGTATATGAAATTTATATGGAACACATTGTGATTTGAACGGATTTATAAAAGCATTTTTGATTATTAATTGTATGAAATGTATTGTTTTTGAACCATGTTTTGATTCCATCAGAGCATGCCGCAAATTATTCGTACTTAGGTAATCTAATTTGATAAAAATCACAAAAGCTACCAGGAAGAACATTTAGATCGATCTATTCATCGTTGAGAGAGCATAACATTTGTGCATTTGTGTATTAGGCTGGGCCGACCTATTAAAATGTTTATTTATATAAAGAAGAGACAATAAATAAACGTAAAAATGAACAAGATATAAAATTCCACGTACATGTAGGAATTATGATCAATGTTTACTCTTCCATAAAATTTGACATTAAACCATGACCCATGTTAATATTTGGTATAGAGGTTGTGTTTTGATGTCGCCTTGTGGATGATGTTATACGAAGTTGGCATTATTTATGCTTATTTAATTTAAGTTAACGATCTCCATTTAGACGTTTATCCTATAGTTTCAAGATTGCGACCTTGATATACATAATTGTTATCAACACTTGTGCAACCAATGCTCGTTCGATAGTGATGCTTTTCTACGCTGATATATTGAAGATTGTACACTCTTTGTGTACGAGTCTATTTAAATAAAAATTCTGCGGATTTACGGTATGCTATCGTCTCCATAGGATGGGTATCCGTTAAGCCCGTATTTTATTGCTATTTATTCAATACCCCTTTGTGCGCAATTAACTAACTGAATACTACGTATGCCTTATCTATGCCATACATATAGTCAAATATTATCCAAGGATGCGAATTAGTAAAAATCAATTTATATAAATAAATGTATATATATATATATATATATATATATATATATATATATATGGATATAAACATAGAGCAAAAGAACAAAATAGTTCATTTGATAAAATTAAACAATCAATAATTGCGCGAGTAGTTGTGGTGAGAGTTCTTGAAATCAAGTTTGCGAGCTTGACATAAACATCAATCTCATTGTATTAAACTCAACTAATTTTAAGCGCAGATAACAAAAGAATACGATAAATAAAACCACAATCTTCAAATAGGTTTTAAACTCAATATTTTGCGGTGTGTAAGCATTCAGGTTATCAATGCTGCGTTTTGCGTACGCGGGTAATAGCTGTACACGGGCAGTTACACAAAAATCCGATTTGTCACTATTTCTAATTTTGTTGGAAATAGTGACAAATCGGATCTTTGTGTAACTGCCCGTGTACAGCTATTACCCGCGTACGCAAAACGCGGCATTGATAATAAAACCACAATGTTGTAATTTTTTCTACAGAATAAAATATTGTGCTTAGCTAATTTACTTTATATGACATTCTTAAAAAAGTATCTTATAATCGAAAGAATATTTCAAGCATATTGCTACAAGACGTGTTTGTATCTATTTTACAAAACTAAAGACAGGACACGGACTTCCAAGTAAAATTGCAGAAGCTTGGAAATCTGGTGCAAATCTTGAAATATCTGTCCATCTTCATAAGATAAAACATTTAACTATCGAGAATAAAAAAGCACAACCAGTAAAAAACAATTATAATTTGAAAAAAAATCGTATTGATTATAAATGTTTTAGCAAAACAGTTAAAATTTAAATTTCCGAAAAGAAGATTTTGAAGAAAATTGTTATATTATATTTTTAAAAACGGTACAATACAAAGCAATCTTTATTATTTAAAGAAGATTTTTATAACGCATGGCTTATCGATCATATTCGAAAACATATGAGAAATTATAAAATTATAAACAAATCTTTAATGAATAAAACAACCAAATATAGGAAGATGATAAATGACAATAAAACATTACGAATTTTTTATTGACACACTTCACAAGGTTACAGAAAAAATAATTTTGAAAATCATCAAAGATTGACAATAAACAAAACGGAGATTCATAGTGTTCGAAATGAAAAGCCGGTTTCAAATAATTAATATAATTATGGTTGCCAGATTGATTTAAACTCTACTATATGACCACTATTCTTGTTTTGAATTTGTAGCAAAATTGCTTTCGTAAGAACGGTCAAATTTTAGAAACATCGTCTAATACTGTGACAAACGCGACACTAATAATTAACCATATGCCACGCGTAGGACATATCTTACTTATTTCTCATTTTATCAAGACAAAAAGAAATAAAACAAGGCGCCTTGATATATTTAGCTAGTGACAGAATTTCTAAAACTTGTGACAGAAGTCTTAGATTAGCAGCCTATTTAATTTAATGAAAGTACATTGCGTAGTTTGGATTAAACTTTCTAATGTTTGATTCGATTTATCACAGCCTACTCTAACTTTCATGGGTAATGAGGAGTGTGAATTAAAGTGATAAATAACCCTCATTTTAGGTCTATTGTTTGCATTATGTAAAAATATAAGCTCTGCGATTTTTGCTCTAAAACTGTTTATTGTAATTGCAAGTTTATCCTACAATTGCATACAATCAACTTTATGACTTTAATTATTAGATTATTCTGTTTCCTGCCTTTCAGCAGTGGAACAACACTTCGCAGCATAATTTAAGCATCAGGAGGAAACATTCATAACTATTAATTTAGAATGGCATATAATTTATTTATAATAAAATTAGTATGAATTGAATCCAAATATTGTTCTGACATGCGAGATTATATTTTCTGGGGCAGCATTATTTCGATGGAAATATGCATTGCACATTTATATATCAAAATACACTCATTTATTTACATTTTAAAAATATTATACAGTTAAATTGAAGAATAATTAATGAAGAGAAAGTTCTTAAGCTAGATTTAAATATACATAAATTAGTTAAAGCCGTAACAAAAATGAAGTGAGACCGCGTTGAATCCAATCGAAGATTTGCAACAGCCTGTCATTTTAAGGAGACAAAAGCCACAAAAATTACCATGGGAATTAAAAAATACATAAACAACAAGGGTGCATAATAAAGTTAGCAGTTTCATATTTTAAACCAAATGTCCAATGAATGCCAATGAAATGAACAACCGGACGATTAATAACGTAGACGAATGGCGGCTGCCTATACCTACGAAATAACTCGTCGTAAAGATTTTTTACGTAAGCATAACCAATGTCAGAATAAGCTTCTTCTGCTAGCAAAAGGCTGACGGATTCAGGAATAGCCGAAAATATCTATTTCAAGCATCAATAGAAACAAATTAATTAGATAAAAACATCGCTAAAGATGTTTGTGTTATTCTTTCTGCAAATCTAAACTAGCAGAAGAAAATCTGTTCGTGCTTTTAACTGTCAGTTGTAGTTTTTCAGCTAATTTTTGCTGGCGTGTGTATGCCTGAATGTTTCTATGTGCTTTTTGCCATTTTCGAATTACAAGAAATGATTTCGATATATTCCATTCCACTTTTCGAACATTTCTATGAAAACATGCAGATATTTAGTTCAAAATTAATACCTATAATCGCAATCGGTGTTTTTTATCAGTGTTATAAAATAAATAATTAAATTAATTAGACACAACACAGAATAATCTACCTGTTATAATTTATTATATGCCATTAAAAGTTGCGAAATTAATATTATTAATTCAATACGAAAATTAGCGAGTACACCATCTTGCATAATGAACCATATTCGAATCAAAATATAGATACGAAACACTCTTTAAATCGAAAATAATCTGTCGAAATGCCACATATTATTTTAAGCCATAGTATTAATTAGGCATCATTGCTCATTTGTGTACAAGGTATTTCAGAAGCAAGACAAGTTGTCACATTAAATGCAAGCAGAGTAAAAGCCTCATTTTAATTCAAAAGCCAATTTAGTTTTGCTTTCTTACATACTATAATTGTATGTCTACAGAATGAGGTCTACTGCCATGACTATCGTGTCACAAGACGTGGGAGTTTACAATTTTATTTCACTCAAGACAAACATGTCGACCTTGCTCTAAACTCGTAAGCCATTAATATAAATTTGAATTCGGAAAGCTCGGCAGAGTTTATTGCAAGGCCAAATCAACGTATAGCGAACTGGCTGCATAGTTGAATCAGAGTTGTATTATTACGTATGGCTTTCTGTTGAAACTGTCACCTGTATGTACATAATTGTGTATGATTTTATTTTATCTATTTGAGTTTGCCCTTGTGTCCATTATCGTTGTATTGAATTAAATCATAATTTATTTAGGTCAGAGAAAGAGTAAAAGAATTACGAATAGACTATTTAGCCATGTTTCTTAAGCGTGGACTTTAAGCATGAATTCCAGAATTGTATTTTGTGCATTTATATAAAAATTACTGATGGATAATTATTTCTTAAAAAGGTATGCGATGAGACTACAAGAGCCGACATTTTGTGACAATTTTTGCCTCCAAATCCTTTAACTAAAATCGTTACTTTTACAAATTCCGTAAAAGAGTTTTTAACCGTATTGTGATGCTTTGGCTATGGGAGTGTTATGTTACTTGCGTTAGATGAAAAGATGTTGATTATGAGGCTAATCCCATTCTCTTTGGCATGAAAACATTTTGTTGTGTGCAAAGTTTAGATGAAACTCAACAGGCTTACTATTATTGTTAAACTTCCGTAAACCATAAAATTATCATTATTTGCTTTCTATTGAGAATCTGATTCTAAATATATTCTAACTTTAATTCGATTACTTTGAAGGCAATTTATCTTTGCGATGTTCTTATTTTAATTGTTTTAGTAAGCCAAATTTTATCCTAAATACTGGTAGGATTTTCTGTAGTCCTGTTCCACACCTAATAATGGCTAGTTAAATTAAATTTAAATTAAGATAGTCAGTCCAATGCTCACAATGTTTCAATTATTTGAATGAAAGTGAAGCAACGTAAATTATAAATGTTTAATTAGTTAATACAACATATATGCTAAAATATTTAGAATCTTACATTACCTGTTTGCTAACTTTGAAAATAATGTTGATGATGTTTATAGTGCGGATCTTTATTGCCACAATATGCTGAGTTTCAGAAAATTAAATAAGTTAAACTGGACTTTACGAATTCTCTAAATGAAATGGTAGTGAAGTTCAATATGAAACCTCTTCAGTTTGGGAGTTCAACCGAATATTTATTTTTTAGTAGAATTTGGTTCATGTATATTTGGAGCTAAGTTAAGTTTGAAGATATTCAATCACAAACCGGTGCCAAGTAAAATCGTTAAAAACGTCCTATCATTAAATTGCTTTAGAACTTCACTCATGCAAATGATTGTCAAAATATCTTAAAAGAAAACAAAAATATACAGTTTAATAATGAAGGTAAGAATAATATATATATTAAATGTCGTCCTAAATGTCCAAATATGACAAAATACCATGCTTTCCATTATTTCATAAATAAATTGGAAGATTTTATTTTATTGTATAATGGGCAAATTTCAAACCTCGACCCTATATAAACTAAGTACAATAGCAAATAATATATAACAGAAACTATAACATTATATAAACCGCCACATATTTATAATATTTGTTGTGTAGTACAAGCCAAACTAATTGTTTTCATTTCGTATTCATTACGTAACGCGAGATGGAAAATTAATGCACTGACTAATCAAGTAAAATTCAAATTACAGTGGTACCTCGAGATACGAGCAGCCTAACATACGAGTTTTTTAAGATAGGATCCGGAGCTCGGGCCACATTTTAGTTCTAGATACGAGCCCAAATCCGGGATACGAGCCATGTTTCCGGAGCGTCCCGCTAGGTGGCGCTCAATGTCGAGCATCATCCGAGAGAATCACTCGCTCACTCGCACGTGTTACCCGCTTGAATCGAAGTGTATCTTGTGAGATCTACTCTTTTTGCTTAATTTTTTCGTGATTACTGAACTCTTTTTTGTTTCATCATTGAGCCGAAAAAAGTGAGTGCTAAGGACAATGGTGATGGGAAGAAGAGGATGATGTTGATAGAACTAAAGCATGAAATAATAGATAAACAAGAGCGTGGCGTGCAAATAATTGAACTCGCAAAGATCTATGACCGTAGCACATACACAATTTGTACGATATTGAAGCAGAAGGATGCCATCAAAAGTGCTACACCAGAAAAAGGAGCCACGATTCTTTCCCAATTAAGGACAAATATCCACGAGGAAATGTAGAAACTTCTGCTCGTGTGGGTGAAAGTGAAGGAGTTGGCAGGAGATACACTGACGAAGACGGTAATATGCTAGAAGGCACGGAGTATTTATGCCAAATTAGTGAAGAAAGAAGCGTCAACTTCTAATGAGGCATCAGAAGAAGCGTTTTAGGCAAGCTATCATGGCTGGATTGATAATTTTAAGAAGAGCATTAGCATCCATTCAGTGGTGAGGCATGGCGACGCAGCTGATATTGCCATCCAAACGTTCGGTGTGCCTTTTGCGAAGGAAGGCTACATTCCGCAACTGGTGTTAAACTGCTATGAAACGGGCTTATTTTGGAAGACAATGCCACGGAGGACTTACATCACAGCAGAGGTGGAGATGAGGCATAGCTATAAACCCATGAAAGACCGTCTGACCCTTGCATTATGTATAAATGCTAGCGGTGGTTGCCAAGTGAAGCCACTGCTTGTTAATCATTCGGAAAGTCCTCTAGCCTTCAAGACGCACAAGGTACTAAAAGAAAAAATTGCACGCTATGTTGAGCGACAATGCTTGGGCATGGATTACGCAGCAGTTTTTTTACTGACTGGGTAAATCTCGTCTTTGGCCCTGCAGTGAGGACGTATCTGCAGGAAAATAAGCTCACGATGAAAGCATTGCTCATCTTTGATAATGCTCCAGCCAACCCACCTGGTCTTGAAGTAGATATACTGGAGGAGTTTCAGTTTATTAAAGTTCTCTACCTCCCACCCGATACGACTTCAATCCTACAGCCGATGGATCAGCAGGTCATTTCTAATCTCAAATGTTGTTCACGAAGTCACGGAAAACAAAAATCTAACCCTTCGAGAGCTTTGCAGAGATCACTACAAAATCGTGATCTGTCTAAAGGGTTTGAGACCAAGAGCGATCAAGAAGAGTTTGAGGAGATTGTATCTTTCGGCAATTCGATGGGTCTGGTGGTAGATGAGGGTGACATCAGCAAACTCGTCAAAGAACATGAAGTGGTGCTCTCACCTGAGAAGTTGAAGGAGCTGCAGATGATGCAACAAACGAAGGATTTGGAAGATATTAGAACGAGTGAGGAGGAGGAAGAGCCGGAGGAAGTGATTTCTACAGGTGAAATTATAGACATGCTGGTAATGTGGGAAAATCTTTTAAATTTCGTTGAGAAGAAACACCCAGAAAAAGTGGCAACTGGTCGTGCTTCAGCTCCTCTTATTGACACTTGTTTGTCACGTTTTCGAAGCATTTTGAAAGACAGGCAAAAACAAAGTTTTCTGGATACATTTTTATTGAAAAGTGCTGCGAGTGAAAGTACAGAAAGTGCAGACAAGAAGGCAAAAACAAGTGATAATTAAATTTACGTAGTTTTAAAGATACGAAAATAGTTTTCAGTTCTAAAAAAGCGCCGTTTACATACGCGTCTAGAGTGCTCTCATCCCTTTCCCCCTCCCTTCTCTTTACCGTTCACCTTCGTTAGCTGCACTCTTCTGTCTCCAATGTATGATTATTATGCTAAATAGCTCTTTTATTTCTTTATTACAATTGTTGTTATGTATTTGTTCATTATACATATTTCCTTTATATTTAACCAGTCGTCGAACAACATAACTAAACTACCGCCAGTCGCAACGCACTGACACGTTTCGATCTTCCATGATCATCATCAGAGTACGACGTCAAAGTGACTATCGAGGATCAAACCGCATTGCATTAAAATGGAAAGCAAAATTAGATATGCGGCTCTCACCTCTTGTAGTCTTGCATACATTTTACGTGACTGGAAATGTCGGCTGCACAATTTCTTTGCAGTCACGAACATTAGCTGTTTGTAGCTTTCGCCACATACGTATATATAGGCAATACGATTAAACAATAATTGATTGCGCGAGTGGTGGTAGCAATTCTTTATATCAAGTTTGCGAGCTTAAAGTAAACATTAATCCCATTGTATTTAACCATTCTTCGAACAACATAATAAAACTACCGCCAGTCGCAACACACTGACGCGTTTCGTCCTTCCATGATCATCATCAGAGTAGGACGGCAAACTGACTAGCGAGGATCAAAACGCATTGCATATATATATGGAAAGCAAAATTTGGATATGTGGCTCTCACATCTAGTAGTCTTGTATACACTGTACGTGACTGGAAATGTCGGCTGCACAATTTCTATGCAGTCACGAACATTAGCTGTTTGTAGCTTCCGCTATATATATATATATATATATATATATATATATATATATATATATATATATATATATATATATATATATTTATATAGACAATACAATTAAACAAACTTTATTCATAATTTAAAATGGGTTGGAGATTTTTCATCGGTCCAGAACGGATTAAATTTAATTCAGTTATTTTAAATGCACACTTTTCAAAACCAAAAGCAAAATTTCGCATAAAACTTATTAATTAACCCAAAATGCACGTGAAACTTGTTTAACTAAGTAGGAATGAATAATTTTTTTGTAGTGATACTAAAAAAAGAGTTCTTTTAAATTAAGAATGCACGTGCTTTCAAAAGAGCTAATGTTACATATACCTTTAAAACGCTGAACGTCAAAATGCACATACTCTTGATGCTAAGGTAAATTTCCGATTTCATGGCTCCTTTTAATTACTTGGCATGATTAATCCTTCAAGGTCGTTCTAAATAGGAATTATTAAACATAATGCGCAATCCAATCTGGATAAACTATAAAAAGTCCACAATGTTTTACTAGAGAATATATTTAAAAATTAATGAGTAGAATCCAATGTTGACTGCATAGGTAACTCAAAATTATACAATTATGCGCAAAAGGCACTTCCGCTGACATATGCTTTTCTTTTAAATTGAGTAATAAATAAATTTCTCTACATGCAACGATTTGCTGTGACATGGAAATAGTAAATTCAGTAGTAATTTATGTGATAAATACGATGAAACATACTTAAAATCTTCAAGATTTCACCACGCGGAAACATTCATCGTTTAAATGAAAATGTTTCGGCAACGCTACGGATAGCCATTGATTCGGTGTTTTTGCAGCAGTTAATAAAACAAAGTTTAGATATAAAAATGTTTCAGTGAGTTGCGGCTTCAGAACAATAACTCAAAACTTGGTAACTTTTTGTAGTTATTCGTTCGTTGCATAATATATTTTCCAGCTTCTCTCTATTAGCAGAATTAAGTATGTGTTTAAAATAAAGATGAAAAGAATATTTTTGCCACGATTCTATAATTGATTAAAATGTACCCATGACCTGCGCTACAACATAAAAATTAAACATTTACTATATCAGTGATTTTAACTTGAATGCCATGATTCAATTAGAAATAACGCAATTGAGTCATTATATTAATAAATACAGTTCCTAAAATTATTTATAAAGTTTACTTCGACAAATTTATGAATGATTAATATAGGTTAAGAAATGCTACGCTCATTAAATCATATTTATCTTTAAAATATAGCATAGCACAATTTAAAACAATGGCCGCCGATCTCACCAGGAATACCTGGTTAGGTCATTAGCCTATTTTAGACATGCTGATAAAAAACAAGAATACAACCAGCCAATAGGTTATAAAGAATCAGTTTAATTTTACGTTTTTGTCGCAATATAATTTTTTAAATATTTAGCAAATTCATTAAAGTGATTTGGCAACTGTGGGATTTGAACTTTTATTTACCATTTCTTTTTTCATCAAATATTTACAAACTTAATATTGCATTTACGCAATATCTACTTCTACACCTATATATATTTTTTCCATAACAACAAAGCTTTTCACAGATCAGCAAATGCATTTCACATGCACTATCTGTTACGTCATTCTTGGGAAGAATTACAGTGTCATTGATTTGAACTCTAATATATTTCATTTTTCTGTGTCACTAAAGCTGTGCATTTCAGGCAAATTGCAGCTGGATGCCAATTTAAATATCATTTGCTTTAGTCGGGTGCTGTTGGATATTTGATACTATAAAACGTCACAAGGATCCGTCAAAGATCTTCCAATGTAGGGCAGACATTATGCGACCTAGACCACTTTCCATTGAATTAAGGTATAGTAGAAGGGCTAAGTTATATTTTTGTCGCGGTCATAACTGAGTATTTTATAAAAAAGAAAATTAAATTCTTCATCTATATCGATTGATGTTTATTCATATACCAATTTGCTCTTGACTAGTATTTCATTCAGTTGCATCGCTATAAGCATAGCTTTTGATCCATTTTTCTAATGCCCCGTGATCTGACTTTATAAGTCAGACAGCTCGCCATATAAAGTAGTGATACTGACGCGAAATAAAATGGCATAGTCAATTATATAATATAGCCAATTTAATTGTCAAATGTTGCTGGATTCATCCTTTTTGTTCATCTATCAGATTTTACCAAATTTTTCACTACAGTATATACTGTTCTACATAAATATCATTACAAAAAACAATGCTCTGGTTCTTTTCGCATAAAAGGCTTTAAGAATATTTCGGCAAAAAAATTCGCACGTTTTTCACTTTTTTCTGTTCTTTAAGACGAAGGTTAATCTCTTAATTAGCAAAAACTGATATTGGTATGCAACAACAAACAGAACATAACTTTTTTAATGTTCGTTTGTTTTAACTATATATTGTCTATCATTTTTGAGGTATAAAAATTTTAAAAACAGACTATTTTGTCGACCTTGCATTCGTAATGTAAACTCATTGCATGTTGAACACTCAATTTAAAATGTTTATTGAACAAATTTCGGGAAAGTCTCGGCGTATTAATGAATCCTTCATTAAAAGTTTATCATATCTTGCACTTGAAAAATTCCAAAACCGAAAATTTCAAAGGATATCAGAAAATTTTAATTAAAAATTTTTAGTAGGATTAATGCAAAGATAAAAAAGCATGTTTACTCGTGGTATTTAAATTTGAGGTGATACCTATGAATAATTGGATGTTTCCCAATTTCGTACAACATTCTATTTAAATCCCCGCTTATCATTACCAATATATATTATTATATTCAGTTCTAGATTTTCGTAAATAAGATAATCAATTTATATTTATTACATTTGTCAAACATGCGTTTTATTCATTAATATGTCGCGATAAACGATTGTTTTATCAGCCAAAATACTCCAAATAATTATTGAAAACAGGAGACTTTAAAGCGACACATTTTTAAGAGATAATAATGGCTCATTAGTAAAACTTTGGAAAACTTCAGCTCGCCCTTTAAAACGTGTTATTTGATTTGACAATATTGCGCGAATTTATAAAAGCTCACGTATATTTTTATACATATGTGCATTTCGAATAACACACACACACACACTATATATATATATATATATATATATATATATATATATATATATATATTTATATTTATATATATATATATAAATATATAATATCTGGTAATGCCAGTTAGGTTAACTCGTTATACATATTTACATTGAAATTAAATTTAAATTTGATATATGACTATTTAAATTTATAAAAATTTGAACAAATTTTTGGACTTAGATAAAGTTTAAAATATTATTCTATAAAATAAACTTGATTGGGATTTTTTAAAATTAAAGCGTTTGCGTGAAATCAATATAATCCCATAGATACTTTCGCTGTGTCAGCTTATATCTTGATTAAAAATCTGTCCCAAAGGCTTTGTGCAGCATTTCTATTCGATTCTAGAAAAGTCTTCCCAATAAAATAATTAATTTTCTAATGTCATTCTATAACTGTGCTAGTCATACTTAAGACTCGTAGACCTAATATTTTCTTCTAAATTTTGCTGAAGAATAGTAGAAACACAATATTACATTGAGATCTACAACTATTTTGTTCCAGATATGATACTTTATTAAATGGAAAATAAAGCTTCACGTCTGAATGAAGTTAATATTATCATTGAGAAATGTATTTAGTAAACTATAAAGTAGCATTTAGACAGATTCAATGTTACATCTTAACAAACTTAACCTGGTCAATTAATGAAATTAATCAAACGAATTACAAAAAACCTAGAAATTTTGTATACTAAATCATTAACTTCAATTAAGAAATAAATAAACAAGAAGGTTTGTACATTATCTGAATTTTAACTTTTTCCTGCTTCTTATCCGGTTTTTTCAAATTTATGTAGTTTATCCAACTCATTACCAATTACTTTGAAAATTGACTACTTTAGAAACCGGATTTTGCAACCGAAGTAAGTTCCGAAAAAACAAAATCTGCCTTTTCAAACTGTGTTTTATAATTATGCTCTTTAATTATTTTGTGTTTCAACACACAATTTATTTATTGATTTAAATGATATGTTCGTAAAATTTATACTAAAGCATTAACCACCGGCAAAATAACAGAACCATATATGCTGTAGCAAAATTTTAAGATACCTTTTTTTACTAAACCTGAATATTCATATCTATAATTGTTACAAGAATACATTTATAATAAAATTGTAGGCAGAAGTTAAGGTAACACGACCATGAAAGAAATTGGTTGCGTTCGGTAAATGTTATTTATTTCATGATTGTTGTATCAGTTGCCAAAATGCAGTGTTGAGGTAGTAAATCACATTTTCCACAACATTGAATTTTCTATCAAGTGGTGTTTTATTTCCCAGCACTACTACTACTAGTACCACTACTATTACTAGCATTAAGCTATTACTACTAATTATCCAAATATTATTACTGCAGTTGTTTTTGATTCCATCATTAATACTACACGGCATTAAACCAGATTGCTGAACAAATTTTTCATTGCCGAATATATATAATATATTCTAAATATGCATTCTATAAATTATATACCACAATATGTATATATTAGTTATATGTATAATTAGGCCATGAAAATATATGGCTGTTTTTTATTAATTTAATTTATTTCCTGAATTTAGTAGCAGTTGCTAAGTTACGAGGTTAAGATTTTTTTTTAAATTTTGCCATTTAATTGAATTTTTTACGTAAACAAAATGAAGCACAAGCTGTAAGAACCAGTCTCCATTGATAAGCCAAACACAAAATTCCTGCGCTATATTCTCAAAAATATTCAAGAAAATTAACATATACACCAGCACTAAGAGGATGGCGTTATTTCCACTGATAAAATACTGATGCAAATACTAAAACGAGACTGTTGATTACTCGGTAAAAATACCTCGTTCGCATGTTGGAAAGATCCATTCAATAAAATTTTTGTATATTCTTTTCATTATTTTAAATATAAAGAATTTCTGGCAAGCATTTAAGCGCTAAGTTTATAAATTTGTCCAACAGTATAGTCTGAAATTGTCACCTTGTTTAAAACTTTAGCAAAATATTGTTTATCAGAAAAATTGTCACGATATATATAGCTTCACGGGATAAATTTACAATTCATACAATTTTTAAGGCACTTAAAAGCATCGCCCGCAAAATTGATATTGCTTTACGTGTTCTCAAAAATACGCTACTTAAAATCCGTTTAAGTTTTCATCTTATTTAAAAAAATTATTTTTGCTTTGTTCTACTATCAGCAGAACAGTACGCATGCTTTATATTTAATAAATCACACCGGCAATTCAGCAGTTTCAGTGTTGTCTCTCATAAAACGATGTAACGCATTTGTGATATGAAAAATTTATAATTTTAAATTCGCTTCCACATTAATTAAAATTATCTGGTTCTTCATCGAGAGAAAGTTATAAATACAGTTAACTTAACCAAATCTTAAAATAGACACGAAATTATGTCTTGAAAATTAATCTTAATTTTCAACCAATGCCTTAGTTAACGCCTTATTTTTTATTAATAATCGACACAGAATGCAATTAGGCCAATGTTAATTACGATGGTGCAGTATCAATAGTTGAACCAGCAAAAACGTAAAAATTTCAATAATCTACCTTCATTATTTCTAGACCATTATTTGTCACTTAATTAACAATTTTATCCTGAACTGGCTGAAAAATTTATGAGAAATTAATGCTCAAACAATAGAAATAGCATTAAGACGACTGAAACGCTGATCAATAAATAAATCGACAAATTTAGAGAAGAATTTTGGTGAATGTGTATGAATTATTTCATAGAAAAATTAAGCCTACTGGCATGTAGAATTTTTTATATAAATTATTTTAAAAACGTCTCGGTAACAGGTTTGCAGCATTAAAATTTGCCACCTAACGGAATTATGTGAAAGTAATGAATAGTTCGGTTCTCTTCCGTATGCACGACATGGAATTTCACTTTTGGTGAAATTCTCTTATTAAAGAGATGTCTTATGATAAGAGGAATCATCAAAGCATTGATAATCTCCTTATTGTTGCTTGCGTAATGATTTTTTAACTCCATTCTATGCATTAAAACATTAAGACCAAATCACGGCCACAAAAAAATTAAAATGATTGCTTTTCCATAAAATGAGTCTTTCATTTGTTATTATTTACATCCTGAAGTTGTTTATCACGGTTTTTTATATTTTGCCGCATTAAGAATCAATATTACTTTACATTACGTAGTTGACATAAGGGAACGCTTCATTGGTGGCTGTTGCATTGACAAAATGAGTTAGATCTCTTCTGCGAATTTCCTCAGCGCTCGCGATTACAGACAAACTTTAATGTTAACAATATCATCCGCTAAAAATTTTATTTAATCAGCAACAAGTCCTACCAGCTGTTCTGCAGAATATTGAGAACCACTATTACAACTATCATGAATGTTTTTTTTATTTGTATCGTAATTAAGACCTTCATAGAATAAGGCGCGTAAAATAAATTAAAATAATATTTTTTTTGAAATGCGAGATTTAATAAAATTCATTGTACCCTTCCTGTGTGTAAAAACAAAAAGAAATTTTATTAGATATAATCTGATAAAATTTATTTTGGTTTTGCATACAAGAAGGGTACAATGAAAATGACATTTATCGAATTAAGTTTTATTCCTGATGCTCGTCTGCTGTCTCCAACACTCCTATGATACCTTCGTATTTCAATCTATCCTTCCATCTAGGTAATTCTCTGTCTATCTCATTTTTCACTGGTTAAATGTTTAGCTGAAATAACATTGATTCAATAAGTTAATGCGCAAAATAAAAAAAAATTTCCACTAAATCATGGCTAAAAGCAATTTTAGTTGCTTGACATGTAAATAAATTTACAAGGCTTGTTCCATCAACTATCATACTTTGCATCATTTATAATAAAGTTATGCACGTAATTCTCAATTAAAATAATGCTAGTTTTTGCTTACCCGTACCATCTTTGTATTTGGCTTAAATGCAAAGACATTCATATCACCTGTTTGCTTTTTTCAAAGATGAAGACCAAGTCTCTTAAATGCTTGCCTGCTTGTTATTCTATTAGCACAATATAATCATTTCAGGCTTATTGCTAAATTCATTTTAAAAGTTAGTAATATTGTAGAAGTTATATACATAGCAAATGTAAGTCATTATCAGACATATTATTTATTTGGTTGGTATAATTCAGATTGCGTGGTTTTTCAAGCTGAATTATTTTACAAAAATATATTAGAAAAAAATTAATTTGATCATTTCTATTTTAACTTATTTTTAGTGCACTTTTTAATTAGATTTAGTTTTGCTCAAAAAATCGTTTATTATTTTCTTTTCTTGTTCTTGTTCTTGTTCTTGTTTTTGTTCTTGTTCTTGTTCTTGTTCTTGTTCTTGTTCTTGTTCTTGTTCTTGTTCTTGTTCTTGTTCTTGTTCTTGTTCTTGTTCCCGTTCTTGTTCTTTTTCTTCTTCTTCTTCTTCTTCTTCTTCTTCTTCTTATTATTATTATTATTATTATTATTATTATTATTATTATTATTATTATATATTATTATTATTATATATTATAACTACTACTATTATTATTATTATTATTATTATTATTATTATTATTATTATTATTATTATTTTTATTTGTTTTATTTTTCCATTCCCAGACGTATTATTTATTAATCTGGCGCAATCCAGATAGTGTGCTTTTTTGCGGCCTAGTTTTTTAACTTGAATTAATGAGTTCGCTTAGAATTAATTTTGTTCAAAAAAGGTTTTATTATTTTCTGTTTTTCCTCGTATTATTATTTTTGATTTAAATGAATACATCTTCGCGCTCACATGAAAGCAGTTGCTTCGTTCGATTGAATTATATTGCATGAACTTTCATTTCTTATACATCTCCATATTTTTTCTATGATTGTCAAAAGCATAGCTTTTATATTTAATGCGGAATTTAAGGGCGACCTATTATTTTACTTGTTGAGAGTATAAATAGCAAGCTGACGTTAAATATTAAGTTACTTTTGAAATATGTTAATTACTTATTTAGCAAAAAGAAAACCAGAAATCAATTACTTTTAAAGTGTTTTACTAAATTTAGAAACGATTACGCTCATTGCACACATATTAGTCAAAAGAATATATATTTGATTATTTTTCACTTTCGCATAATTAGAACAATTTATTCATGTTAATTATTTATATATTCATACCACACCGTGTTCTTGTCTTCGGAAGCATAATCTCCTCGATCTAACAGAACCAGAACAAGGTGTCCATAAATGCCAAAGGCAATCTTCACACTGTTCCTAGAAAAGTCATACATTAATGTATTACAACGGTGTATTAGGTAGTGTGCACCTACTAACATAGCGCTGTATCGAACTGAGCCCAATCTTTTATCTAATGTGTTCTAGTAAATTATTATATTGTAAATGCAATGCATTGAGATCTCGAGCCAATAAAGCGAGGCAGAAATTAAATGGCGGCTCGAAAAATGCCTAGAAAGCACCCAAAACGAATTTGATTACAAAAGATATGTAGGTACATTTAGAATCTTCGGTTTTTAATGAATGCTTTCGGGTTTTATATGGAAAATTATTATGATAGATTATTGTTAAATTGTATTGCCTATATATGTATTGTGGCGAAAGCTGCAAACAGTTAATGTTCGTGACTGCATAGAAATTTTGCAGCCAACATTTCCAGTCAAGTGCAATATCTGCAAGACTGCTAAAGGTGAGAGCCGCATACTTAAATTTGATTTCCATATATATTCAATGCGGTTTGATCCTCGATAGTCAGTTTGCCGTCGTACTCTGATGATGATCATGGAAGGTCGAAACGCGTCAGTGCGTTGCAGCTGGCGGTAGTTTTGTTATGTTGTTCGATGACTGGTTAAATACAATGGGATTGGTGTTTACTTCAAGCACGCAAACTTGATTTAAAGAATTGTTACCACCACCCGCGCAATCAATTATTGTTTAAATTGTATTGCCTATATATGCATATATGGCGAAAGCTGCAAACAGTTAATGTTCGTGACTGCATAGAAATTGTGCAGCCGACATTTCCAGTCAAGTTCAATGTATGCAAGACTGCTAGAGGTGAGAGCCGCATATCTAAATTTGATTTCCATATATATTCAATGCGGTTTGATCCTCGATAGTCAGTTTGCCGTCGTACTCTGATGATGATCATGGAAGGTCGAAACGCGTCAGTGCGTTGCAGCTGGCGGTAGTTTTGTTATGTTGTTCGATGACTGGTTAAATACAATGGGATTGGTGTTTACTTCAAGCACGCAAACTTGATTTAAAGAATTGTTACCACCACCCGCGCAATCAATTATTGTTTAAATTGTATTGCCTATATATGTATATGTGGTGAAAGCTGCAAACAGTTAATGTTCGTGACTGCATAGAAATTGTGCAGCCGACATTTCCAGTCAAGTTCAATGTATGCAAGACTGCTAGAGGTGAGAGCCGCATATCTAAATTTGATTTCCATATATATTCAATGCGGTTTGATCCCCGATAGTCAGTTTGCCGTCGTACTCTGATGATGATCATGGAAGGTCGAAACGCGTCAGCGCGTTGCAGCTGGCGGTAGTTTTGTTATGTTGTTCGACGACTGGTTAAATACAATGGGATTGGTGTTTACTTCAAGCACGCAAACTTGATTTAAAGAATTGTTACTACCACCCGCGCAATCAATTATTGTTTAAATTGTATTGCCTATATATGTATATGTGGCGAAAGCTGCAAACAGCTAATGTTTGTGACTGCATAGAAATTGTGATGTCGAGATTTCCAGTCAAGCTCAATGTATGCGAGACTGCTAGAGGTGAGAGCCGCATATCTAAATTTGATTTCTATATATATTCAATACGGTTTGATCCTCGATAGTCAGTTTGCTGTCGTACTCTGATGATGATCAAGGAAGGTCGAAACGCGTCAGTGCGTTGCAGCTGGCAGTAGTTTTGTTATGTTGTTCGACAACTGGTTAAATACAATGGGATTGGTGCTTACTTCAAGCTCGCAAACTTGATTTGAAGAAGTATGTACATAATGTATCAGGTGTTTTTATAAAGATTCCAAACTTGATTAAAAGTAATGCTTATCACCGCTCGCGCAAGCAATGTTCGTTTAATTCCATAAATGAACATTGCATTACCACTTCCCCATGTAACGTGGTATCTTTTCTATAATGACAGATAGTAGATAGCTAGTTGGAGCCTCAGGGCTAAAAGTGTGCTATACAGGCTCTAGTTAAAGAAAGGCTAACGAAGAAAAATTAGTTAGTATAGAACTGAAAATTTTGTGTAGTGTTCAGCTTGGTGGCTCAGTGGTTAGAGCACCAGATTCCGAAGCAGACGTTTTCAACTTCGAGCTCTGTTCGCGGCAAATTCTGGACAGTACGCGATGAGTTCCCAATAAAGTAGAAACCGGTATACTGTAAACTACTTAATTTATACTGACAAATGTATGTACATAATGGGTCACGTGTTTATATAAAGATCGCAATCTTGATTAAAAGTAATGGTAATTACCGCTCGCGCAACAAATGTTCGTTTAATTATATTTGGACCACTATGTCTGTCATGATATTGTCTAAAGGCTGGAGCTTCAGACTGACAAAGCCTGGGAAATAAGGCTCATTGGTGAAGAAATTTTTTGACATCCGCAAAACTGCAATCCGGTGTCCGTACCATATAGAACCTTAGGCCTTAAAAATGGTCTACTGGTACGGAAACGAAATCAAGTACAATGGTTTTCCCCGGATACTATACAAGGAGAATTTATTGCTTTTTGGCATAAAACGCTGGGTCAACACGGTGTTTGGCACCACTCGAAGAACTAGTCTTGACTATATTGACTGGTCACGGTCGTAAATCAAAGAAAAGAAACCAGTTCAGCCCATTTGCTATCAATGCAACTGCATGAAATCAATCTTTACTTATCCACTTGGTGGGCCCGTTGACTTTGGCGCCTTGAGTGGTGGTATATGAGCTCTGCTTGGCCAATAAGTTTATCCGATTGGCGAGTTTGAACATTTGAAGCAAACCACACACTAAACGCTTCGAAAACAGAAAGAATAGCTGGACACACAGAAGGATTTTATACCTGCAGTCACATTAACTCGCGATATCTGTAATACATGGCGCTTCCAACTTTACTACTCGAGAACAAAAAATTGCGCATATCATGAAATGCAATATTGAGCATATAGAGCAAATCGAGAGCATCTGTACACATTTATTATCATTAATTATACACGAATTACAAGAAAGCCAAATAATTATTAGAAGTTATTGAAAATAATATTACAGAAAAAGAATTAAATAGTATATAAACAAAAGACTATTTCCATAAAACAATATTTAAACGACAATTAAAGTAAATGTGCGTTCTAAAATGTCAAGAATGCTTCAAATTACTATGAAACGAAAGAATAAGGCATTCAAATCAACGATAATGAGCTTTATCATATAAACTAAGCAACTCTCACGAAAATGTTATTAACAGTGTGTATATATCCTCAGCTGAAACTTAACAGATAAAGCCTAAAATTCTAAAACATACATAAAGAGAACAAAGTTTTCTCCAAACAGAAAATTAAACCAATACCACAGTTGAGGGTTTTCAAAACATGCAAAACCTTAATCCACATTGCAGTGCACACTTAATACGCCTCTGCCAATCAACGTTTCTTTTCGCCCAAATCTTCAATAACTTCTTCAGTTATCTAAAATAATTAAAAGTGATAGTAAAAATCGTCTTTAAGAAAATAAACATTATAAATGCTTCCATGTAAATATGTAAAACAGGCTATCCATCTAAGTTTTACATTATCATCAGCGTCGCCAAATTCATAGAAAGTATTAAGTCAGCATAATAACTTTATTCTTCACTGCAGAAAAACTGTGCAATACATGGCTAAGTAATTTGTTTTATATAGGCATTTTATGTATAGGAAATACAAGCGGCACAGAAGCCTTCCTTGTACTGTCAGCTGAGCAATAAAATTGTGCAAAACCTAGCTCCAGAAGTTCCCATGTACAATGATAGATTGGCTTTCCAAATATCCTAACATATTAGATATGAATGCATCACAACGACTGATTAGAATACGCTGTCTACCTGATAAAAAAACACCCCGTATCGCAACACAAGGAAAAGGTAACTAATCTATTCCCTGACTGATTAGAAATAGTATTTTTTTCGTGATTAGCAGATCATAAGCAAAAAGTAACTATGTTAACTTTAAAATCTTAGCCTAATGGTGGCCATCTCTCTAAAGTTCCCAGGTGCATGCGATCTAGGAGATCGAAAAAAATTTGTTTTCACTAGCACCTTGCAGATTAATTGGACTAGAGTAAAAATTTTTGGAAGTATATACAAAACCTAATTTGTGTACGGTGTTCAGATAGATCATACCAAGTTAGCTACATTCATCTCGTCCTGAACAATTCTTCGTTTCTTCCTTTATGCTTTTTATTATATTATCAATTTCAAAATAGATATGTAGCTGAGAAACTACATTTTTTGAATTCTGGTGCATTGAATTTGATAACTATAATAAAGATTTTGTAAATAATATGAGTCATTTACATTAACACATCTTTTTCGCCTCAATGAACATGGATTATCGCTCAATTTTACTATCAACAGTGGCTTGCCACAGGGATGTTTGTATTGTACTGTACACTTCTATACGTTTAGTATGCAGGCGACGAATTTCTCCCCGTTACAAGCAGCATTATTTTGCTATTGAACAACCGAGATTCCGCTCAATCCCCGTTTGATAGCTCAAAAGTCGTTATTAAATCACTCTAAATTCCATTTTTATCCCTTAAATGCCGATACTGTTAAAAGATCGCCTACTACACCATATCTACAACTTCAATATGAATGAATAGAAGTAGATGACACGTTTACACATCTTTGATATATATATATATATATATATATATATATATATATATATATATATATATATATATATTAATAACTATGAAATATGAGTAGCAAGTCGAATATGCGAATCGTAGAACCTAAACAAGCCTTTTATAATCTTTTTGTTGTGGCGAAACGAGACTATCTCACTTGAAAATATTGTTCGTGCATACAGCGCTTTTATGTGCGTAGTAGTGTTTTACCTCTGTGATATTTTATTCTTAGGAGCTAAAGATCTTAGACATAAAAATGTCCAAACACTGTTGTTCGGGAAACATAAGGCATCAACAGGCAAACAGCAAGCAAAACACCAGCATTTAATCACTGATGCTCCGCTGGCGTCTAGCAATGCGATCCAAAGTAATGTCTAAAGATTAGTATCTTGCAATTTTGCAAGCTCGGTTTCGTTTTACATATGCATAGAGTCAGAGTACACAAAAAGGGCCAAATTTAATTATATAGTTGGTCTAAACGAAACATATTGCGCGACAGGAAACATGTTAATTACCTGGCCCCTGTTGTAACAACAAGGTGTGTGCATCAACTTTCTTCAATTTTACACAGTATATTTTGGCTTCTGGTTTCGAAAGTCTTTTTCAAATGGAGGCACATACCACACACAATTTGAAAATCATTAATTCAAGTGTTAAATGAAACGTGTTGCGCTACAGGAAATAAATTAATTATCTGGCCCCTTTTTCTGCTCAACAAGGTGTTTGTATCCACTGCCTTAAATTTTACCCCCGTTGAAAAAGGCCTCCGAAACTGAAAGTCGACATAAACGAGTACAATTGAAGGCATGGGATAAAAAACCTCCAATGAAAATTGTTTTTGCAAAACTGGATTAATTGAAATTTCCTGATCTGCGTTTTGACAAACACAGCATTTATTGTTCCGATATTTTTTTTTCTTTAAACTATTTCGGCTACATTTATCGGTAGCCATCTTCAGTTGGTCCATCCTCACAAGTTTAAAAAATTAAACAAATTATGCCGGTTACATGCATTCGACCATCGTTGTTCGAGAAGAATAGCACATGGTTACCAATAACGAATGAGCACAGTTAACGTCCGTAGACGTATTTTTGGATCTGCCAACAAACGTTCCTCGTTATAAAAATAAATAAGACTCCATTAACTTCGTTGGCTCGGTCACGTTTTGTGTATGCCCTCAATTTGATTGCTCTCTCATCCAGTACCAGATTAGCGTAAGAAACAAGATGGGAAGATTTCGACGTGGCAGAAACAGTTGAAATTGCTTGCATCTAAATTGGGTAGTGCATGACCCAGCCGTCGTGCACATCATAATTCGTGGTTAGAAACCCTTGGGGATATGGCTCCTAATCGAGTTCAACGGTGATCTTGTCGCAGATGTCTAGTGGAATCATCTTCGCAACTTTATTTTCTTAGCAGGGTAGTTGGCTGCGAGCTTTGGTTTGTTTATGACGTAATACCGTGAAAACCACAAGGAAGCTGTATTGCAGATGTTGCCTGGCTCTAATGATGACTTCGCCATAATGGTGTTGTGTATAGGTAAAGTTTGCCTCACTTCTTTGAGTTATCTTGATAAATATACTAATAGTAACTAGGTACTCTTTCTCCCTCTCTATCGTTAATCTAACTAATAATTGGTGTCTTAATTATTATTTTTGTCGCTATTTATGTTTTTTCTCGCTTCTTATGGTTATATGGCAGTGAAAAATTAGTCACTTTCGGCTTTTGTACGGCTGGGCATGATGATGAAATACTATAGCCAGACTCTAACCCAGCAGTAGATTGACATAAGTAAAGTGGATAGACATTGACATGGAAGAAACAGCTCGTCAAATGCCTAGTTGGATTCCGCATGAACATCATAGTTCTTGGGTGGAAATCTTGCGCGACATAGCGAGGAGTTGATCTCAAAAGAGATTTTGATGCAAATTCCTAGCAGAATTATATTGTTACCTTTATTAACCTTGTTTGGCACAGTTAGTTGCGAGGTTTAGTTGTTTATTAAGTAATACTGAAAAAAACAACAAGTATGCTCTATTGCCGATGGTGCTTTGCATTCATGCTGACTTGACCATAACGTTCTTGCGTATAGCTTTATTTTGCCTCATTTCCGCGTGTTATCAATGAAACTATATGCATAGAAACTAGTTCCTCCCCTTCGTATTTACTCTCCCTTAAAAATTAGTGGGCCTAAATTATTATTTTTGTCATTATTATCACGTTTTTAGAAAATTTTTCTTGTTTCCTTTTGCTATTTTTCTTGTGGGTATGTGAAATATTAATAACTAAAGACTTGTGTTGTTGTGCATAAATATGAATCACGAAATGCATGTGATCACGAAATAATGCCCTTTTTTTCATACTGATTTTGACATACCGTGCTGGTCTTATCTTAGCATGCTTATTACATCATTGACTAAGATACCAATTATTCACAAAAATAAAAATATCCAACTAACAAATTAAGTCAATGTAAGAAATTTAACAGATCTGGTTAGATACATTGACTTACTTGTGGCCATTTCAAAAGAATGAAATCAACTAAATCGTCTTTTACATCACCCTGGATGCATATTTCATCTTTGTTGCCCGTTACAGAACTGCCGGTTGCAAACTTTTGACCAAAGGCTTTTGCCGCTAATTTTAAATCAATGTCTGAAATGGATGAAAAAAATTTTACTTGATAAATTTCTGTATCTGCTTTAAGATCTTGAATTTAATTGTTTATATTGTAAAGAAACTATTCACAAAAAAATACGTTTAAACACCACAAATAAGGTGTGGTCTAGGCATGCGCATACAAAAATTAACATGACTACCAAAAAATTAGGAATCAGTAATATCATTACACGCATATACATTAAAAGGAAACTAAGCCCTTCTCATAAAAGGTCACAAAACCAACTGATCCAATAAGACGAAATTCACCAAGATTCGTATACGAATAATTTTTTTGTTTGTTTCCCACAAACTTCCAACAATTGAAGTTTCTCTAGCTTATTAATAATACGTTACAGCATAATTAAGTGACAGATATGGTGAAAAAGAGTGACCCATTACGAGTTTGTATACTATTATGATTCCAATCATTTTCCTGATTATCCTCAATGGTAAGGGTATGTGGCCTTTTTAAACATTGTCCTACCAAACGCAATCAGCTTTCCTTAACTAAATGCGTCGAAAATAGCACAACACCTTTATATTTCAACTACCGTATCTCCATCAAGTTATTTAAAAAAATTCTATCGGACTTCGAAAATGCTATAAAAATGGTCTATGTAAAGAAGTTATGTGACCTAATTTAAACACTATTGGTATTTAAAACAATACTGCACAACAAGGATGAGCCGCAGAAGAGTGTCTGCATTTGTAGAAGTGATCATATGCTGCAACTGACAAGGAAATCTATCCTTATGCTGAAGAGCGGAAGTGCTTCTTGACATAACATTGGTAAATTTGTGGAATACTAACAAATCTTATCTAAGAATCGAAGTCAGTAAAATAGTTCAACCGAACATAACATAAGCATTAATACGAGATCAAGAAACTTGCCAAATGTGGACAGGCCAATAATACTCGTTGTAAATTTGTTGCGACCACGTGGCGAATGAAATACGGTGATCTTTTGTTGAGCCTTTGCTTTTTTTTCAGCATCTGCTGCTTTTTTGGCACCAGAATTCGCCTTGCCACCACGAGTCTGTCGTGATTTGTTAGAGCCTCCAGTTTCATCACCTTCAGCAGGCTCTGCCGATGACTGATTATCTCCAGATTTGGTTTCACTTGCAGTTGCACCATTAACTGCATATATAGCACAAAAGAATGATAATTATTTAAAAATACACAAATTAACAATTGTTGCAAAACAATAATGCCATGGGGGTTCCGTCGAGTTAATAAATTAAGTGGGATTTTCGCGTTGATTTGCTACATTTTAAAATTTGATCGCTATTTGTAGAACATTCAGAGCCACAATAAACTATACCGACATTACGGGCCCGAGGAGAAATAACACTGCATTTCAAAATCAAAATATACAGTTCCATAATTGACATGGTGTACACATGACAGTCGGTACTACTATAACCAATAATACTTAAACAAATTTTTATACTTTACTGATAGCAAGACAGATATTTAGCCTATGCTTTCAAGGTAACATAATTCACATTACGACGATGAATGCAAAATTATACATCAAATTAGAAAACAACATAGTTGCAGTAGCAAATTTTAAGGAATAAAATGCTACAAAGACCCTAATTAGGACCAATGTGAATACATGAAAGAGACCATGAATTAAGTCGGGAGAAGGATAGAAGCAGCATTCAAGCCGCAGAAGTGAATAATAAATAAACATTTGTAATGCATTACTAAATGGTTGCGACAAACTTAATTGCAAAATTAGGGATAATTAAGTTCAGGCTGGTTGAAACAAGTATAGTAAAACATGAGGGAGTCCACATAAACGATCCAAGCATAAACGAAATCAAAGTTCTAAACAGGACGAATTCTAAAAAAGGTGAAAATAACAATTTGACATTAATATGTTCTCTGTTTGACACAGCTCTCTCAGATTTTTGCCCATTCAAACATCTCTTTGTTATTGAAGGTACGGCACGGTGTGAGCAAAACATTGATAATGTGAAGTATCCGGCTACGAAATTACTTTTGCACCACTTTAGTCCCAGCTATCAATAGGCGACAGCGCTTTTATAGCCAATATATCTATAATATAGTACGACAAATAATAGTTCCATAAAGCGTAGGACTGCGCGCAGAGTGGATAAGAGAATTCAAACCACAGCAAATTATCTTGAAGAGACGAAAGCAACAAGTTGACATTAACCAGATGTCCGTTTGACCAAGCTCCCACAGATTTTCGCCTACTCAAGCGTCTCTTCGTTATTGAGAGTACGGTGCAGCGTGATGCAAACACCGATAACGCGAAGTGTGCATCTAATAAATTACAATAAATAACTTCTATTGAAGTTACATTGGCAGGCTGATAAGTAGATTGTGTGGCCTTCTCAAACAGGGCCTACATCAACGCAATTGATGCTCCATAACGAAGATCGATTGTGATAATACATTTAAAATAGTGGTTGAAAAGATTTGGTTGGCTTTTGTAATTATATCAATAGGCAAAATAAAGTTTATATAGCCCATATATACAATAATTAGTACGACAAAAAATAATTCAATAAAGCATAGGACTGCGCGCAGAGTGGATAAAAGATAACAGACAACTGAAAATTACCCTGAAGTTATGACACTCAGGTTCAAAGGTTCCTTATACTATAAATTATACCGTACAAATAAGATGTTGATCAATCGCGTGGTAAGCTCAAGCGGACTCCATGCCATTAAGGAAGAAAAAGCGAAGTCTCTCAGCTGAACCCTATTTTCCGCTAGAATCCAAAAAAAATTCGCCCATTCAAGTGCCTATCGGTTGCAAATGGTACCTTTTTCACGATCAAGAGCTCAATATCACGGATAGCACAATTCGATAAACAAAAGATTTCCAACCCCTGCTGCAGTTCCAACCAACCACTGGGATTGCATCAACTGCCTGGTGATCAGGATATGAATTTCGCCTTCTTAAACAGTGCTTCGATCAGGTAAATGTGTGTTCCAAAACAAGGTTCGATGGTGACAATACACCATAGAGCGACCGCACAGAACTGCTCGGCACGTTAATTATGCGATAAGATTAATGCATTATGACGTTCAGCTGGCTAAACATAGAATAAGTCGATGTACGAAATTATCCAGGCACGGGCAGTTATAGTGAGTCAGCTTCCAAGTCTATGTGACAGAAATGGTAAGTTTGACTTTAACAGTGGATTGAGTGTTTTGTAAAATTAGCGTATGATTCCAAAGACAACCATAGTAAAGCTAATAACTAAAAATCTCGGCGAAAGCCAACCTGTCTTTTTTCACCAGATATCACGAATTAAACGAAATTATTGGCGACTGGTAAATGGGCGCTGCTATCACAATCTTATCCTCCGAATCAAAATTGGACATGACTGTTTTTCACGCGATTAGTTTTAGACGCTTCGTGAGCACAATTTATAGTTCTTTAGAGTTAGTCTTCCTTTTCTTCCATCTGACAGTCATACTCAGCGTATTCGAGGTCGACAGGTCGCTACTTTTGCCTATCGCTAATCCAAAGTACTTCAATTCCTCGTAGCAGACTGCTTTAATAACGTAATTAAAATGGCGACGGAAGTACCATTTTCGGTAATAGCCGAACCCAAGTGCAAAAGGTTTATAAAGAGCCGTATCACTACGAATACAGACCGATGACGCATTGCAGTTGCTTTCTAGTATCGGAAAATTAACTGACAACACATGATCAAAAACAGCTTAATTGTTCGTAAAAGCAACGATAGTGTGCCACTGTTATCGGCGGTGCAATTCACAATTGCGGCGGCGAAATCCCGTATGGGTTGTCCTAGTCAGATTCTCTCGCTCTTCGCGAACGCTCCTGACGTCAATAGCTGTAAAAAAACTTTTATGCGGCACTGAGTAATCTGGGCTGAGTCTTGATGTAACTTTTTTAGTGAATGGGTACAACAATGACATATTAATTCATTTGTGACGTATTCCTGCTATTAGATTTCAGCAATGAGCTTTTTCAGACAATTCTCACACTCTAGTCCACCGAAATTGAAAAATTCCTAATAAAAGCGGATTTTTAGTTTATCAGGAAACCAGAAATCAGGCACTTTAACAAAAGTAGGAACTTAGATTCCCATCACGTTACAATGTCTAAACATTACTTCTTAGCCAACTATGTAACTTGTAATACGTGACAGATACAGATTTTCGTAAGTGGTTGGCAAGCTGCGCGTCAGAGACCGATGGTGCTCGTACTTTCTTGTTAAATATACCACCGGTAAATTTTTAAATCTGAGCATACAATTCGAATACGTTGTTACGCGTCCATAGAGCTTACAATCTATTAGCAACATTATACCAACACTGGACTTCATCCGCCGTGTGGCTGGCCGTAATCTACTTGCAAATCTTACTAACCGGAACGTGTTCTCCTAATTTCGCCGACCTTTATTATAATTAGAGATAGTAAACATTTTTCTAGATTTTATCATAAGATAACACAAGCTATGCTCTACATACAGTTCTCGTTATAATATTTCCAGATGCTATGTGATAGTCCATTTACAGTAGTTACATATGGCCGCGTGGAAACTGTCGTTCTTGGAGGAATTCTGTACATTCGTAGCCGTTTTCAGTGCATAGAAGTTCTTAAAGAGTATCAATCACTCATAAGAACTAATTACGCAAAAATTCACAAAACGAAGAAAATTTCGTGATTATTTAAACTAGAATACACACCTATACACTTAAGTACACTCACGTGTATGCTTAGTCAAAGAAGATCACATCGACAACAAAGGTTAAATAAATAAAACTGATGTTTAACAATTTAGAAAGGCATGTGTGGCTTTTGGGCAGGCTCCATACAATGAAAGACATACATGAGAATATTTAGGCAAAAATTAGAATATGGAAAAGAGAACGTGCAAAATATATAACTTAACAGAGAACAGCAAGCAAATAGGAGGGTAAATTCTTTACATGCACGTCCGAAATCGCCTTTTTATGTAACAAAAATGAGTATAATAGAGGGAATATAGAATTATTACCATATTTTTAAATAATAAAACACAGTACGCACGAATGAGAACAGAAGCATTCAAAGAACGCGTTCAAATAGTATAAAAAATCATAAACAAAACATAAGTTTACTAAAGATCTAATAATGAGTAATCATTCAGCAAAGCATAAGTGTAAGGCTAGGTAGATAATAATAAAACTAGAATCCAAACCTGACCAAATAGAAAACTTGATAATGAAAGTTAAACGAAGCAGCGACGATTTCTGAAAAAGCTGCGATGTTTGAAATGCACATAAGTTAGAATTCTAGGAAAAAATAGTTCAAAAAGTAAAAAAATAAAGCGATAAATTTAGCTTAAAATTTAGAAATTGTTACATTATTATGTTTTGTGCATTTACTATGTTGTGAAACACCCCTTCCAACGATTAGCACGTTAAAAGTGAACAAACAACAATTGTAAATGCAGGAAAAATCACTAGGTTACCACAAACCATTATGCATGAAAATAATAAAGTCATTAGAAACTAAGGTTACACTATTATATAACCATGAAAAAATAACAAAAAAAAACAAGAAAAATCAAAAAAAGTTACAGAAATGAAAAAATAATAATTTAGGCACACAAATTATTAAAGGAGAGAGACATTCATGAGGAGGAGGATCTAGTTACTATGAGTTTATTTGCCTATATAACCGAGTAAGAACACAGGGCTATGCCTAAAAAATCAAGCCTAACATTCAGAAATGCTGGCTAATTTCTCTTTTAAAACGGAACTCTGAGTGTTCATTGAAAATATACTGATCCCAAGTAAAGCTGGGTTCTGACAAAACCTACAAACAATAAGATGAATTAGGTTCACCAGCGTTTATAGAAAAAATAGTTACAAAAGTTAAGCAAATGGTTTTATTAATCCTTGATAATTTAAGTTTATAAAAGTAGACTGGTCTTTAGATTACATAAGACTTGGGCATGAACAGTAGTCGCATTTAAAATCGAACAAACATGCACTCACTTTAAAAAGAGGCATCGACAGCAAACCATACAGCAATAATTATCAAATATGACACTGCTTCATGTGTTTGAAAGTGCCCTATTGAATTTACTTTGAGGTCTGTTTGCAAGGCTACCCAACAAAAAACAAAAAATATGAGGAATCTAATAGACCGCTTATTGGGAACTCATCACTTTCTGGCTAGAATTTACCGCAGACAGGGCTCGAACATGAGCACGGCAAATTCTGACCAGTATGTGATTTGTGCCTAATATGGACGAACCCGGTCTACTTGATGAATTGCCTTTTCCGCAATATAAAATACTTAGTTTGTTATGCCAAATGTGCGTACATAATGGGTCAGGTGTTTATATCAAGATCGCAATCATGATTAAAGTAACTGTTATCACCGCCCGCGAACCAATGCACACATAAATTATTCAGTAACATAGACAGAACACAAATATTGGAAAATTTGTATTTCATGGTGACTACGTTTATCGATAAATTTAATCTAAAATAAGAATCAATACGTGACGAGTATGACTGAGCGTAAGCCATATGTAAAATGAAATGCATAATAAATAGAGTATTAACTTAAATAAGTGCCAATGTGCCAAATTAAGCAACGCTAGTAACCTTGTATTTATATATTCTGAATAAGACGAAACGTCCTTATCGGGAGGAATTTTATGTGTTCCAACTTATTTACACGAAAGATACAAAAGAGTTCAGTAAGCAAAGTAACAAGGGATCGTACTGATTACCTCATAAACGATAAAATGTCCAAAGCAATGGACTAATCTTCTCAATTTCATTTAGGTGGAAGATACATTCTAAGCTCGACTCGCAATGATAATGGTGAACGGCTTTTGGATAGCTGCGCTGAACATAGACTATATTTAAGTAGTACAAATTTCAGACGTAGTGTTAAACGTTGTGCTACATGGCGTCCTCCAGCACCCGGACAACGGTGGACTCAAATAGAACATGTAGCAATTAGTTATAGATGGCGTGGTTGCATCCAGGATTGTCACTCTTTATGGAACACTTATGTCGACTCGGACCATGCACTATCCGTTGTAGATTTGCTCCAAAATTTTCCGGGAAAATAATTAAGAATAAACCCCAAATTGATGTAGACAAACTCGAACAACCGTCCATCCGACAAAACTATGAAAATATTCTTAAGGCTAATCTAACTGGTCTCAATAGCGAAAATCCGAATATACGTTGGTCCAAGATAAGTTCCACTATGCACAATTCAGGTACTACTGTATGTGGCATAGCAGGCCCCCGTAGAAATAATCACTGGCTCTCTGTAAAATCTATGGAGATACTCGAAATAAGGCGCCAACTTTTACCTGGCTCGACTCATAATAATACCCGTCGCAATATAAGACGCCAACTTAAGCGCAGTCTAAAAGGCGATCTCGAAAACTTTTGGAGCCGAAAGGCTTAAGAAATGGAAGTAGCTTTCGCGTCAGGTAATAGTCGCTGTTTGTTCCAACTCATACGCACAACAGGTCCGAGAAAGTTAAAAGTTAGCGAAACTATAAATGATAGTAACAACGAATTAATAACCGATAAAATAAGTCGTCTTGACAGGTGGGCTGAACACTTTAGAGATCAATTTTCTTGGCCACCCGCGTCAGTTCCGCTTCCCGAAAGCATGTCTGCATCAACAGTGTGGAATGTTAGTCCCGAAGAACCATCCGAGTTAGAAGTACGCGATGCAATCCTATCTCTTAAGCGCCGCAAAGCCGCCGACCCCGATGATCTGCTTCCGGGATTGTTTAAGGATGGTGGCGATATAATTTCAGGAGCGTTGACCAAACTTTTTCATACTATATGGAATGAGGAAACCGTACCACTTGACTGGAATGAGTCGACCATCATTCCCATCTTCAAAAAAGGCAATCGTAATTCGTGCGATAACCATCGTGGTATAAGTTTGACTCCGGTCGTATCAAGGTTATTTGCTTCGATTATCCTACGTCGTCTTAGCGCTTCACGTGAATCACAAACAAGAGAAGAACAGGCCGGATTCCGCGCAGGACGAGGTTGTATAGATAATATTTTTACGTTAAGGCAAGTTCTCGAACAGAGACATTTATATCACCGTCGTAAAGTCCATCCCCTCCTCAACGTGGTACGACGGTGTCAACCATGTCTCGATGGCCGATCGTACATGGGCTAACGGGGCTATGGCGGTGGTGTCACCAGGGCGTGGTGGATTTCCGACCGGCAATCGGATCTCCTATAAAATACCACATGAGCCCGACGACGGCACCATGACTCGGCGTGTGTTCCCCGCCACAAAAGGGTTCAACAGCCACAGGATTACATGGACTCCTGGACAGTACCCCGTACTTCCGAATGGCGAATGAGCTCTCAACAGCCACCGGCAACCATGCAACTTACTGCTGCCTTGCAGACTGCGCTTGGATGTGCAAAGGCTAGAGGTGCGTCCTCGATCAAAAAGCCGAGTGGTGAGGGGACACCACTTGTACCAAATTCCCAAGAAACTCCATGAAATGTCACAAATACCGTTCATGCTACGGCGTCCCCGGCAAGCGACGCGCTCTGTATCAGCGCGAAAACACCTATTTATTTCGGGTGTTGGAATGTTCGATGTTCCGAAATGGCTGCCAACCGCCCGGCATGGAGAGGTATAATCCGGGATTTCTATGGAGCCGGCTTATCCTCCAAAAGGAGTCAGCCGCAGTAAAGTAAAGTAATAGTGGTCTTTCTAGACTTCAAGGGTGCATTTGATTCGGTGGATCGCAATGTTTTATTCCATATCTTGTCGAAAAGCGGTGTGCCCACTAAATTTGTTAATATTATACGAGCTCTCTACACAAATACTTCTGGTCGCGTTAAGATTTACAACGAATTAACGCATAACTTTACAACCAGCAGTGGTGTTCGTCAAGGTTGTCCACTTTCCCCACTTTTGTTTAATTTTGAAATCGATGCTATTATGAACAACACTCTCCCACACATTCAGGACGCTGGAGTTGAAGTTCTCCCGGGAGATAAACTAGTCGATCTTGATTATGCGGACGATATCGTACTATTATTCGACAATCAGCATGCTGCCCAGACCACCTTAAATAGATTAGCAAACGTTGTTCCGTCTTTCGGTATGAAATTCGCACCCTCTAAATGTAAGATACTGTTACAGGATCACCCACCACTCACTCCAACGTTGCGACTGCAGAATGAAGATCTTGACATAGTCGACAGGTTTACATATCTTGGGAGCTCTATCAATAACGTAGGCAATATGTCCGACGAGGTGAGAATACGGATCGCGAAAGCTAGAATAGCTTTCTCGAACCTTCGTCATGGAGAAACGCGAATATTTCACTTTGCCTTAAAGGTCGTGTTTACAATGCATCTGTACGCGCAGTCTTACTATACGCTAGTGAAACTTGGCTCTTAGAGTTGATGATCTGAGACGCTTACAGGCATTCGATCATCGTTGTTTGAGAAGTATAACACATGTTGGTTACCAACAACGAATAACTAACGTTGACATCCGTAGACGTATTTTTGGATCTGACAATAAGTGCTCGTCTTTAGAAAAACAAATAAGGCTCCATCAACTTCGTTGGCTCGGTCACGTTTTGCGTATGCCCTCATTCCGATTGCCCAATAGAGCTCTGTTCTCTCATCCAGCACCAAATTGGCGTAAGAAACAAGGTGGGCAGATTTTGACATGGCAGAAACAATTAAAGTCACTTACATCCAAATTGGGTAGTATAGGATCCATTCGTCTGCCGGGATGGGGTCCTAGTGCACATCACAGTTCTTGGTTAGAAGCCCTTAGCGATATGGCAGCGAATCGAGCTCAGTGGCGATCTTGTTGCAAATGTATAGTAGAATCATCTTCGTAACTTTCTTTTCTTAGTAGGGCAAAGTTAGCTGCGAGGTTCGGCTTGTTTATGACGTGATACAGTGAAATCCGCAAGGAAGCTGTGTTGCTGAAGTCGCCTTGCCCGAATGCTAACTTGGCCATAATGGTGTTGTGGAGAGGTTTAGTTCGCCTCATTTATGTGAGTTATCCTGATAAATTTACTCATAGTAGCAAGGTTTTTCTTCTCTCTCTCTACACCTCTCCCTCTCTCGTAAATCTCAATAATAATTTATCTAAATTCACTTATATACTTTTTTCCCCCTCCTTATGATTATATTGCAGTGAAACATTAGTAACTTGACTTTTGTGTGGCTGGAAATGATTATGATGATGAATCTTCTCAAAGGTAAATTTCCCTAGTCGCCTGCATCATGCTAGATTCTAATAGAAAAGGGATCGTATAGACTATATCTTTACATTAAGCGAATTACTTGAAAAAAGCAATCAAAGCATAAAATAAAGTAGCTCTATCATTTATATGCGAGTTTACGCTATTGTAAAATCACAAAAATAGAAAACAAATCCATTATTTGGTATAAAGATAAGGCAACTTTTAGAAAATGTCTACCAAATTCAGCATTAAGAAGCAGACGAAAAATAATTAATTCAGCATATTCAATTGATCATAAAAATAAAGATTCAATAGTAGCCTAGCTACCAAATTATAGACAAGGTGGTTACATCCACTGTCTTCAAATTTACTTTACTGAAGATAGTGGATGCCAACGCCTTATTGGGAACAACAACAGAAAATTAATCTAATTCCCGTCGCAACTAGTGATACCTATTTAAAATATCATGAAATTATTAAAATATACTAACGACCAGCTGAATCGAAGCACGAAGCGAGATGACGAAAACAAAATATCAAATACTTCACCGAATGTAGAGCCCAGCATTAGGTAAAAGTCAGTATCTACACCAAGTGATTCAAAACGGTCTTAATGCTGAAACATTTTTGAATAGCGTAAATCGGATGGGACAGAGTTATACAGAAGCAAAATGTCCGAAAAAACGAAGCTGGGTGAATCAGTATGGAATTTTGCCATTATTGATAACTATTTCGACATGTTTTTATTGTTTTATGTTAACATTAGATGTATGAAAATTAAGTACTTCCTTCTGAGTAATGTTATAGTCAAGAATTTGTTCGATTTTACAATTTTGGTGAAAACATGATTCCACAAGAGCATTGAAGATTACTAATTTGAAATACCTGGTTTCTCAATACTCCACAGAGACAGATCGATAAATAAGCTTGGAATGGATTTCTCATTTATTGTAAGTGTGTGTACCATGCCAAGTTGTTACATAACAATGATTATAATACACTTCTTGATGCTGTGTCTATCCAAATTGATATGATGATTTTAATCGCTTCCTTATTTTGATATTGCATGCCAAATTATCTTGAACTGCCATTAGTATAATGTGGTCGTGGGTGACTAATAAACTTATTAAATGTGAGATCACTTACTTTTTCTCTAATCGTGATTTCACAACTATCAACGAGTGGTTTAGAGAGCTTAGATAGTGAGTATTTGGATAACGATATGCTTTGTCAATACAGTTATGACATTGTGCATTACTGTAGAAACGGGATAGTAAAGTCCACTGATTACATTTTTTTTAAAATCAAGGTTGCTAAATTACGTTAAAAAATTAACTGTGGCCTTTCGGCGAGATAAGCAGAACCGTTCATTATGATTTTCTTTTTAATATGGGAACTAATAATTTTGTTGCCTGTGTCTACCTTATCACATTAACAGTTTCAGAAGTGCATGTTCCTTGACTTAATACCGAAAATGATTAATAAAATATTATGCAAACTAGGAATCAAAAGATATAATATTGTTAATTACTTGTATTAATAAATGAGATTAGATAAGATAACGATTTCAAATCGCTGCAGTGACAATTCGCAAGTAGGAAAGGATTCTACTGCCTAAACTTAGATGTAAACTAAAGCTAGGCTACAAACAACTGAACTATTATAAGAAAAAAGAGAGATAAATTAACGTTAGCGGAAGGTAAAACCGCTAGTGAATTCATATGTGAATTGAAGGTCTTTTTGGTAATTAGATGTACATTGCTATTAAAGTAAGTCATAATGTTATATTTTCCGAGCTACTATATACCCAGAAAAGGATGCTAATGAAACAAAAGATTAAAATCAAATTCAAAATCCAGAAAGATCTTTGGGAAATATCGATCGATTTCCTACTTCATTTACCTACAGCTTTCTTTATTGCATTCTGCTTGTTTTTTGACAAAATATCGAGTGATACAATCAAATATTGTTTCATTAACTATCGTACGACCTATGCCAAGAATTAGCAGACCAATAAATGCCAATGACTATAAACTAAGCTCAATGGTCCTTAAATTCTTGAAAATAATCGAGTGGTTAATATTAAACCATTTGGATCCTAGGTTTCCGGTGAACTTTGACAAGTTTTAATGATCAGCGCCTGTTGAACCACCACAAAACGATCCATAATCATATAGCAGACTCACCCTCATATGCTAAATACAAAATTGCAATCCCATTCCCGTAGTTACAGTTTATCCAATACAGCTCGAACGACTATCCCAGCTCCCATGAAGTAAAGAGAAATAAATAACTGCTTCAATAATAGGATTATGACAAAACACAAATCTTTGCTAGCTTATGTAGTGCCAGTGCTGAACTCTTTAACAGCATACTTCTTAGCACGTTGAAAATGCTAAAAAAAAGTACTGTTAACCTGATAATATATAAATAATTTCGAATTACTGAATAATGCTAATTAGAATGCATTTAACATAAGCTACACCAAATTGTAAATACTAGCAAAAAAGTTCGAATAAGAAATACCGATAATAGTTTCTAACGCAAATGCTACCTTGCGAACTAAATTAATAAACTGACCCAGTCCCAAGAAAAAGACTACAAACAGATAACGGCCCTGATACTAGGAATTAGAAAGCAGAAATAAAAATATGTTGGCTTATACAGCCCTGCTGTACAAATATTCACAAAATTCAGTAAACTTCGCATTAAAAAAGCACACAATGATAATTTTACCATTTAAGCCAAATGTTTACATATTAGAACGTAAAATGGCCTCTATGAAACTTTGTCATGCTACGTCATTCTATCTGACCTAATAATTGACGCATTAGTTAGATAAACATATGCGCGCTATAAGGCTATACTCCGAAGTTCAAATAGGAAAACTTGCTTAACAGCTTAAACTGATTGTTACGTAGACGATCAATAGGATTGGCCGACCTAGCGTCTTTTGCAGCCACGAACGATACAAATTATAATAATTACATACTGCATAGACCGTCACGCAGTATAAAAGTCGCCTTATCTGCTGAGTCGTGCAGAAAGAATAAGCGAATTCAGGCTACTAAAGACACCTTCATCTTTGATTTTGTCTCCTTTCCTCCTATTTCCTTTTCTCAATCTAACAATAACGATCTTTTAGATACTATGAATATGATTGTTGTTGAACATATCACTGATCTCAATATCGGCTTGCCCAATATAGAAAATAGTTTAAGTAGACTATTATACATTAAACCTAGGTTATGTTTTAACATCGAAGCAATTAATGTGCGAACATTCAAACAATTTGTCCAACAAGAAACCCTTGCACGTGAGTTGGATAAATTATTAATCGATGTATGCTGTATATCTCAAACCAGAATATAGGACCCTATATGCATTACAGAACTTGGTGCACCATCCTTGTCTTGGCTTATAACATCAGGTCCCAGAGTTTTCTCAAGCCGGTAAACGTGGCCATTCCGTTGTATCTGAACATGCTCCTTCCGATTGTAGCACTGACGAAAGCAAGGACGCACCTTACTCCGAACTAAGCACCTTACAAAGTAGAGCACGAAGTTAAGATATAGTCTTGGTTATAGGTGACATGTATGCTCAAGTTGGACCCTTAAGTAACGCAGAATGTCATCTAGATAGAAGATATTCTTTTAGCTCGATGCGCAACAATAATGGTTAACGACTTTTGAATAGCTGCGCGGAATATAGATTATATTTAAGAAGTACAAACTTCAGATGTTGTGTAAGACGTTGCACCAAATGGCATCCTCCAGCTCCCTGACAATGGTACACTCAAATAGATCACTTAGCAATTAATTATAGATGGCGTGCTTGCATCCAGAATTGTCGTTCTTTTGTAACACTTATGTCGACTCGGACCATGCACTTATCCTTTTGCACTATTTTTTTATTGGAAAATAAATAAAAATAAACCCCAAATAGATGTAAGCAAACTCGAATAACCATCCTCTCGACAAAAAATGAAGATATTCTAAAGTCAAAACTAACTGGTCTTGATGGAACAAATTCTAATTTACTTTAGACCTAGATAAGTTCAACTATGCACAATGTAGGCACTCCGGTATGTGGTATTGCAGCTTACTTACTTGCTTTACTGCGGCTGACTCCTTTTGGAGGATAAGCCGGCTCCACATTTCATGGAGTTTCTTGGGAATTTGGTACAAGTGGTGTCTCCTCACCACTCGGCTTTTTAATCGAGGACGCACCTCTAGCCTTTGCACATCCAAGCGCAGTCTGCAAGGCAGCAGTAAAAAGTATGGTTGCCGGTGGCTGTTGAGAGCTCATTCGCCATTCGGAAGTACGGGGTACTGTCCAGGAGTCCATATAATCCTGTGGCTGTTGAACCCTTTTGTGGCGGGGAACACACGCCGAGTCATGGTGCCGTCGTCGGGCTCATGTGGTATTTTATAGTAGATCCGATTGCCGGTCGGAAATCCACCACGCCCTGGTGACACCACCGCCATAGCCCCGTTAGCCCATGTACGATCGGCCATCGAGACATGTTTGACACCGTCGTACCACGTTGAGGAGGGGATGGACTTTACGACGGAGTCATAATTTGCGCTGCTGTAGGCAAGTTGACTAATTCTAAACTGAATGATCGAGGGTTAGAATCCTGCCCATCTCAGTTCTAGACTTCGATAAACCATTGCGTAATATTATGAAGCAAAATACATTAGATATTACTAATAGAACTAATATACAGAATTTCATCATTATAAATTACTGATGCTTCACTATCTAATAACTATGAAATTTATTCTTATATGTGAATTGTAAAAGAGAACTAGGTCACCCATTCCTAATGAGGGGCCGAGGTTATATTAGTCTAAGCCCTTCATTATTCGTTTGCAGGTACAAGAAACTCCAACAGTGCTGAATCACAACCAGCATTTTTCAACGAGTGATAAAGCCAAACAAATGGCAGGGCCCAGTCTTCAGTGATGGGCAATTTGGCTTCATGTTAATCTGGTAAATTTCAACAATAGCACATTCATGCTTTGTTACCTTTACGTCCTGACCTATTGCTTTAATTCATTACAAAAATTTTTTTCGTTAAGTAATTGTTAACCCTCCCTGTCTGTCAAGGTGTCGCAAAATTCAATAGGATTAGAACGTCGTAGCATATGCGCCCAACGCTTATTCATCCATGATCTATAAAGGGCTATATTTTAGAACGTTTTATGTTCAACCTACTTTTTATTCAACTAAGGCTTTGCTAATGAATTAAACAAATTTCCGGCCTATGTATACGCCAGCTTAACATTTTGACAATTTGTAACCTTTCTTTGATTTTCTGTTCACTTAAATACTGTTTGTTGGGAAGAACTAATATATATGCAAGTATGTATTAGGTTTTGCGAACCCAGTAACAAATGAGTTCAATTGTGACCAGAAAGATAAACCAAAGGCAGCAAGAACGGAAAGTATAATCTCATGCACACTCGTTTGGTGCTTACTGGCGACTCATCAGTAGGAGCCGGTATTACGCCCTTTAACCACTATATATTTGGTCGAAGAATGTGGAATAATAGGACGGTACTTTCTGTTCACTTTACAAATTGAAATATTTCGATCGTCCTGAGAAATAATCGCAGCATGGCGGAAACCGACTACCGAATACTCATTTGAAATATAAAAATGTTGCAACCCACCGATTTGTGTTTTTCATCTCCAGCAGTCTAAAATTAGGACCTAGATAACACATGTCCACATGTGCACCACGCATTTGACATAAAGGAGTACGCGCTTTTCGTATCCTTTAGAAGAGCATGCAATATCGTCAGAATCACAAACAGACTGCTCCTTGATTCACCGGTAAAAATTAATTTTCATGTATTTGTGCAAGAAGACAATATGTCAATCGAAGGTGAAGCAAGTTTTAAAAATACCATTGCCTAGCAAATATTCACGGGGCCTTGTTAAATTGTACAAGGCAATATTGTCTCAATGACTCAATGGTATTGCAGGCTCCAGTAGTAATAATCAATGGTTCCCTGGAAATTCTATGGAAATATTTCAAACAAGGCACCAATTTCCATCTGTATCGGATCATAATAATACTCGTCGCAATGTGAGACGCAAACTTAACCGCAGTCTAAAAGTCGATCGCGGTTCCTTTTAGATCACAACGGCTGAAGAAATTGAAGAAGGTTTCACTCAACAGGTCCGGAAAAATTAAGTTAGCGAAACTATAAATGATAGTAACAAACATCTCCTATCCAATAAAATAAGTCGTCTTGATAGGTGGGTTGACCACTTCAAAGATAAAATTTCTTGGTTGCGATTCCCGAAAGCATGTCTGTGTCAACAGTGTGGAATGTTAGTCACGAAGAACCATCAGAGTTAGAAATACGGGTTACAATCCTATCTCTTAAACATCATAAAGCCGCAGGCCCTGATGATTCGCTTCCGGGATTATCTAAGGATGGTTGTGATATAATTTCGATAGCGTTGACAACCTTTTACACTATATGGAATGAGTCGGCCATCAGTCCTGTCTTCAAAAATGCAATCGTAATTCGCGTGATAACCATCGTGGTATAAGCTTGATTCTAGTCGTGTCTAGGTTATTTAATTTGATTGTCGTCATAACGCTTCACGCGAATCAAATACTACAGAAGAACGGGCCGGATTCCGCTTAGGACGAAGTTGTATAGCTAATATTTTTACGATAAGGCAAGTTCTTGAACAGCGACATTTATGTCGCCGTCCCACAATAGCCGTCTTTCTAGAATCCAAGGGTGCATTTGACTGGGTGGATCGAAAATCGGTATGCTCACAAAATTTGTTAATATTATGCGCGCGCTCTAAACAAACACTTTTGGTTGCTATAAGGTCTGCAACGAATTAAGGCACAACTTTACAACTAGCAGTGGTGTTCGTCAAGGCTTTCCACTTTCCTCTTTTGTTTAATTTTGGAATCGATGTCATAATGAACACTATTCCACACGTTCAGGATTCAGAGGTTGAAGTTATTCCTGGTGGTAAACTAGTCGATCTTGATTATGAAGACCATATGGTACTATTATTCGATATACGAGATTCTGTTCAGGCCATCTTGAATAGATTAGAAGACGTTGATTCGCCTTTCAGTATGAAATTCGCACCCTTTGTAACATAGTTTTACAGGATCATCTACCACCCACTTCAAATAAGCGAATGCAGAGTGAAGATCTATCTCATAGGATTAAATACCTTGGGAGCTCTATCAATAACTCAGACAATAAGTCTTACGAAATGAGTATGAGAATCGCGAAAACTAGAGTAGCTTTCTCGAACCTTCACCATTTATAGGGAAACGCGAGAATTTCACTCTGCCTTAAAGGTCGTGCTTACAATGCATCTGTATGCATAGTATTATAATACGTTAGTGAGCCTTGGCCCAAAGAGTTTAAGAATTTAGATGCTTACAGGCATTTGACTATCGTTGTTTCAGAAGCATAGCACAAATTGGTTACCAACAATGAATAACTAACGTTGGCATCCGTAGACGTACTTTTGAATCTGCCAATATATGATCCCCATTAGAAAAACAAATAAGGCTCCACCAACGTCCTAACCTCAATAACGGTTTGCCCAGTAGAGCTCTGTGCTCTCCTCTAGGGCCAGATTGACATAAGTAACAAGGTGGACAGATTTCAACATGGCAGAAAGAGTTGATGTCTCTTACTCGAAGTTGTGTAGTATAGGACCCACTCGTCTGCCAAGATTGAGCCCACGTGCGCATTATATTTCTTGGTTAGAAACGCTGAGCGATATGGCACCGAATCGAGCTCAGTGGCGATCTTGTTGCAGATATCTAGCAGAATCATCTTCGTAACTCTTCTCTTAGTAGGGCAGAGTTGTCAGCGAGGTTTGATTTTGTTCATGATGTGATACAGTAAAACCCACGAAGAAGCTGTATTGTTGATGTTGCCTTGCCTTAAAGCTGATTTGGTCATAATAGAGTTATATAGAGGTTTAGTTTGCCTCAATTCTTTGAGTTATCTGGATAAATAACTAGGCTCTCACTCTCTCTCTCTCTCTCGTATATTTCACTAATAATTTGTGTGCCTAAATTATTATTTTTTGCGTTATTTTTAAATGTTTTCTTGGGGTTATATGACAGTGAATAGTTATTATTGGCTTATGTATGGCTTTGAATGATGATGATGATGGGCGGTCAAACATAAGGCATGATAAATAATATGCAGGTACACATATAAGACAGAATTAAATAGATAAGCCTAACTGACCAGTTTAATTGCTGTAAGCTTTCTAAAAATAAAGCAGATACATTTATACTAAAATGAACAACCATTCGTCACACAATCAGCTAGGCATCTGAATTATTACACACTGATTTAGAAAGGCAATCAGCTCATCCTAAACGCACTATATAAACTTTCCGTGAATATGCAACAATTTTTTGAGTCCCACAAGCAACGATATATCTGAAAAACAGGAAGAACTCGAAGATTGTTTCATTAGACGCACATTATTCAACTTTTATTACATAGAAAATCTCATCCAAGCAAGACTTCAGTCGCTATGGTTTAAAAAAACAACTATTTATCTGATAAAATTGAATAAGTATATAAAATTAGACCTTTTAACATTGGAGATCTATTCGCGATTTACTTCTAGAGAATCTAGAATGGGAGATTCTACAATTTACCTAATCTGTTTCCACATTTCAAAATGTTTTAGTTCTAAGGAACTAGTGACGGCATTCAACCGAATATCAAATAACACATGTATCTAGTTATCGGATACATTAAAAGTTATCATATGGATTACTATACACTGATTCAGCCAGGTATTCAACCCTTTATAACTGCTCTACTGAACAAGTCAGCACGGATTTACTAAAAGATGTTCCATGCATATTAATTTTGAAGGCCATAAGTTCATTAGAGATTGGTTCAGCCAATATTAGGCAATTTAAATTGGACTTATATAATAGGAGCATGACTATCAAGTTAATAACGCACATTCCATTGTTCAAAAATACAATCTACGTGGCACAGAGCTTGAACTAATCTATTCAACTTAATATTTGCAAAAGTGCACAACGTACTTCTCATAGGAATAATGCAAACTATTTAGGTGTAGTCAGCTATGCACATAACAACCCACATACACCGATAAAAGACAGTGGCAACATTATATTGGAATAACTTTAACAAAAGGAATTCATCTGAAGAACGAAATGAAAGTGCAGTAATATTTCAAGTTTTACCTGCACTACCAGCGTTCAACTTCGCAAATTCATCAGGCAGAGAGCTCTCCAACCAGGTAGCGCATTTCTGTGGATTGGTCGAAAATTCACAGTATTCGATTGGTAGCCCACATGCTGTAGAAAATAAATTAATAAATTTACCACCACAATACACCACAGAAAGCGGGTATTTCTGACTTTCCAATGGGCGAGGAAAAGGCAAAAACGAGGTTTTCAATTCTGATATTGATGCCATTATATAATAAATAACAAAAAATGATAATCAAAATTATATAAAAGAGCTAATGTTAATTTAAAAAAACTATTTTTGAATTAGAAAAAAGATAAATAGTCCATGTAATTATGCAAAAGTGTTGGAAACAAAAATGTAAAATGAGATAACTAGGAATAAATAAGCGAGATGTATGAATCGATGTAATTAAATCAAATTTATCAATTCTCCTTCAATAATAATGAATTTGTACCGGCTCAGATTTGTAACGACACAAAGCATGTAAACGCCCCGGCTTCAAGTAAATGCCGTACGACGTTACAAACTCGGTTAAGGTGCTCTGAATAGAGATTAGTTACTGATATGGGGGCCCTTAAGAGGGCCTGGTAATGCGTTCTCTTGAAGTCTTCAGAGTTGAAGATGTCCTAGAGCCTTGGGTGGACTCTGGTTGAGTTGTCGCTCCCGTGGTTGAGCTGTAATCGCGTTGTGGATAGTGTCCTGCAGGTCCTGCACTCAATTGGCTCGTCTCTCCGGTATCCCGCAACAAGATGAGTCACGGATGTAGTTAGTTGTTGGTGAAACTATCAAATCACCAGCGTAGGTATTGACAGCCGACAGAACGCACACGCGTGAAGCAGGTAGAATGCAAATGCCACAACTGACTTGCATGGTAAATTACCGTGCTTAAATAGCATGCAATATGTCTACTTGCACACTATTGGTTAAACGTGGTTAAACGGCAATTTCGCTTTTTTCTCATTGGTGCAACGTAAATAAATTTGAATTTAATTTACGCAATATGTCGGCGATTGATTTGTGTCGTTACAACACTTTCCTCTCTGAAAAAAAGAAATATTCCTCTCTGCGAGGCTAGATAAGAAATGCATGACAGAGTTCGAACCAAGTTAAGCAAAAATATGATGAACCATAAGTGCTGGGCTTAAATATGCTTGTTGGTTGCTTCAACAATGATATGATGCCAGGTAACCACTAGGAATTGCTACACAAATTGTTAGCTCTAGTGGACGGTCATAGCACGTGAGGCAAAATAGAGCAGTGTAAGTTTTTGGAGCCGCAGCGTGAAGATTTCGAGGTAAATCGCCTCTGAATTTGCCAGGTTTAAGTTAAAACCTAAGCAGGTTGGATCGTTGTCAATGTGTTTGTATACGACCAAAGGAGCTAGAGTGCTCGACGTTGTGGTCATGACATTTGTAGAGTGGTCTTTGTGAAATAGATAAAGTTGAGATATGCATTGAAAGTGGCCTGTACCATGATATGAAGCTGATCACTACTTAGTGTTGCTACACGAAAGCGTTAGCTCTAAGTAGCTGGTCATACCAAAATAGGCAGTGTAATGTCATGTGTGAGAAATACATTATAATGTAAAAATATATACATTAAAATCAAAGGTAACTGCATAAAAATATGTACACGAACATTGCCTCAGAGATGGCATAATACCAAAGAACTGTTCAAAAATGCTACACAATTGTTAGCTAAGAACAGCTGGTTATGCCACGTGAGACAAATACTAAAAATAACGAAAGGTTAAAAAAATTTTATAGTTAATGTTAATGTTTAAAAAAATTAATTACGCGTTATACAAAGCAGGTTATTGAGATTGTGGGCAGACGGAGCCTGAGACGTGTGTAGAAGGTTGAACGCTCTCAGGATCAGGTGGTTCGATAAACGGTTTCAACCTGTCTATGCTTACTGATGTCGGTGTAGCGCCTTGCATAATGATGAAGTATTTTGGTTGTTTGAGCAAAATCGGGTAAGGACCGCGATACTTTGGTTGTAGTGGTGCAACAGCATTATTGTTGCGAACGAGTACTCTCTTGCAGCTGTGGAGCTGTGGGTGAACGAAGACTGGACGAGGCGTGTGTCTCGGCTGCTGTTCGGACATGTTACCGAAATGAAGTCGAAGGCGGGTAGCTTCGTCTTGTGGGTCATCTTGTGCCGGTAGTAGACGTGGGAGCTGACTAGGCAGGCGTAGATCCATGCCATACAAGAGTTGTGACGCAGACGTTTTAATGGATTCACGAGTACGGGAACGCATGGCAAGCAGAACTAAAGGTAGTGCATCGACCCAGTTGCCATTAATGGACGAGGATGCTAAAGCTGCTTTGAGTTCCCTATGCATTCTCTCTACCATGCCATTAGCTTGGGGATGGTAGGCAGTCGTCTGGCGTAAGATGCATCCCATGTACCGCAAGGTGGTTTTGAAACGATCAGATGAGAAGCAAGTGCCTCTGTCCGTGATGACCTCATTGGGAACACCATAATTGGATATCCATGCAGAGATAAAACCGTTAGTTACTTCGTCTGCAGAAATGGTGCCAAGAGGTAATGCCGCAGGCCACCGTGTAAATCTATCGATCATAGTTAGAAGGTAGCTGAAACCTTGAACCTTTGTCAGATGAACTATGTCGATGTGGACGATGGCTAGGCGAGAAGTAGACCGAAAATGTTGCAACTTAGAACGAGTGTGTCGTGTGATCTTGTTTTTCTGACAAATTGCACACTCTGAGACCCATCGTTTAACATTCTGCCTAAGTCTGTGACCCCAGAAACGATCTGTAAGAAGTCGGACAGTCGCTTGGCTTCCTGGGTGAGAAATTGAGTGAATTGAATCGAAAACTTTTCTCTGAAGGCTGGTCGGCAGAACTGGCTTGTTGGGCTGCGTACCCGTGAAGTAAACAATTGGTAAGCCTTCCCACAGACGGCATATGAACTTGGTTGGGTGACGGGCTATTGATCTTTGAATGTGAATGTCACCGCGTTGTTCAGTTCGCAGGAGAGTTGGCGTTAGTGCAGGTTCACTGAGTGCCACGGAGTTGACAGTGAATGGTGACGGCGAAGGTGGTTGTAGAGAGACGTCTGGCCTGGACAGGGCATCTGCAATGAAGTTCTGTTTGCCCTTGACGTGAAAGACGTCAAATTGCCATTCGCTTAGACGAGAAAGCTGTCTTTCCACTCTGGCAGGGTACTTGGCGATAGATGAAGTTGCGTTTCGAAGTGCGCTAACTAGTGGTGCATGATCTGTGAAAACAACAAATCTGCTACTGCCAATGATGCTGATAAAATGGCGCACTGCGTCGTGGATGGCGAGAAGTTCTCGGCCGAAAGTGTCGTACCTCGTTTCTACTGGTTGGAGAGTACGCGAGTAGAAACTGATAGGCTTCCGAACTCCGTCGATCTCTTGTTCCAAAGTGGCTCCAATAGCGAATTCAGAAGCATCTGTCGTGAGTAGAAATGGCTTTTCGAAATCTGGATGCGTTAGCATTGTGGCATTTGCTAACGAGTTGATGGCAAGTCGAAGTAATTCCTCGTCTTCGGATGACCAAGCAATGATGGAATTCTTGCTAAGTCCTTTTCGGTTCCGCAGGTGCCTGCACAAAGGATAAAGTTGTTTTGAAAGGCCTGGAAGGAACTTGCGATAATAGTTTAGTACTCCCAGGATTTTCTGCAAATCGCTCAAAGTCCTTGGTGACTTGATATTCTTGATTGAATTCGTCTTTGACGGCAACGGTTGAATACCTTGGGCCGTGATACGATGCCCTAAGAAGTCGACGGATGAAGTTGCAATCTGCGTCTTGTCACAGTTGATCTTGAGTCCGTGGTTGGATAAGCGTGAGAGGACATTTCGTAGATGTTTCGCATGAGATTCTAGATCTGGACTGAATACCATAATGTCATCGAGATATGACATACAATAAGCAGAGTCGTCGCGAATTATGTTGTCTATGAATCTTTGAAATGTCTGAGTAGCACACTTAAGTCCAAAAGGCATGTAAAGATATTCAAAAAGGCCAAATGGAGTGATGACTGCAGTTTTCTCGATATCCTCTGGTGCTACCGGTATGTGATGGTACGCTTGTCTGAGGTCAATCACTGAGAAGAAATTGCTGCCGTTGAGTTTTTCAAGTAAAGTGTTGATATTTGGAATAGGATATGCATCAGATTTTGTCACTGAATTTAGCTTACGGTAGTCTCCACAGGCTCTGTACGATCCGTTTGATTTTGAGACTAAGTGCAGTGGTGACGCCCATGAACTTTTCGATGGTCTGATGATTCCCTCTTCCAAAAGCCTTGAGAATTCTTCTTGGGCAGCTTTCAGCTTAGCAGGAGCCAGTGGTCGCTTCTTGAGTGCAATAGGTTGTCCTTCTGTGACGATATGATGCATCGTGTTGGAGACTCGTAGCTCTGACTTGTTAAGATCGAAAAGCGATTTGTATTTTCGAAGAGCTGCTGATATCTCTGCTGAATGATGCACTGGGGTTGGCTGAATGACCTGTAACTCCAAACGCTCGGAGGCAAGTGTCCAAAAGCTTTGTTCAAGTCCGGTGGAGGGGTCGATGATCTTTTGATTGGCAAGATCAACAATGAGCCGAAATTTTAGAAGGAAATCAAGGCCTATTATATTATGTGAGACCTTGGCAATGATGAAGTTGTGGGAAAATTCACGTCGTAGACCTATGTTGAGTGTGCGGTATTGGCAGCCATAAGTTGGTATGGGCTCGCCTGTAGCTGTTGCGAGAAGAACGCCTAGCGACATCTCGGCCATTGAATCACCTTTGAGAACTGAGACTGCCGCACCTGTGTCTACGATGAACTCTTCGCCAGTTTTGAAATCAAGAAGGTGCAGAAGTTCGTTGGGCTGTTTGGCCGGGTCATGCAAACAAGTAGGCTGGTGATTGCGACCGGCATTGTCTGTTTGGTTCTCTATGTGAAAAATTCGGCGTGGACGAAAAGAGTCGACAGGGATGTCGGATTGTAGTTGGCTTCTTCCCTGTAGCGCCGTTGATGCCGTTGATGTGCAGAAAGTACGGTCTTCTACTTCCTGCGCCAGACGTTTCCCGATACTGATGCACCCTTGTGCCTGCGGTCTGTTGTCCTCTCCGTCAGCTGTGGAAATTGACACTCATTCGGAAATTCTTCGGAACGACAAAGACAAACTTGGCAAGCATAAAAAACTTCTGGTGGTTATAACACCAGTTCTTTGGAGCATATTTATTAAAGGATTGCGGAGATCTCGATCGCCGCCTACCATTATAATTTGACTTGGAAACGAATTTTGGTCGAGCATTCACTTGATTTATCTCGGATTTGGTAATGGCCAATCCTTCTAGAACTTTGGCCATGTTCGCCACTGTTCTCTCTAAAGAGGAGATTCTATCATCTTGCGGGGGTGAAGAAAAGGATGATGGATTCACTTTGGGTTCCAAAACCCTATATTCTAACTCACATCTCTCAGATAAGTCATCTATAGAGAGAGTGTTGGGGAGCTGTCTGGCAAAGAGTTTTAATGTTTGGGGAAGATTGTTAATAAAAACAACCTTAGCCTCATGGTCAGAAATGTTGGTTTTATACCAACGTTTCCGTAATTCCCTCAGTATTTCTATGGGGCCAAGATTTGGCATATCTAACTGCGCATATTTGTTTATTATCTGCTCAGTTTCCGTGGGTCCAAGCAAGGATTCTACCTCGTTTTGTAGGCCCAAAATGGGATTAGGTAGCTTCCTAATGGCCTCAAGCTTAGGATAAATCCGTCGCTGCAATTCAGAAGGTAGTTTAGCAAAACCTTCGACAGTTTTTGATGACTGTCATAATCAGGAAACGGGGAGAAAGCGGAGTCTACGCGCATAAAAAATAGCTCACTATCTCCATCCCAAACAGGAACATCAATATCTAAAATTGGACCTGACATTTTAACAATCTTACGGGATCTTAAAAGCATAAATTTATAAGCAATATGAAAATGTATAAATAAACTTTAACGAAACGCTTACCCAAAAACAGGCTTCCACAGTTGAATTGCTTCCAAAAATCCGTAATTGATCCTGTCGAGTACGTACGGTACCGTTTTGTACGTAGAAAAGATGAACAAAGGCCCCGTTGGCCTTTGATGCCGATGTATTATTATTATATCCCCACAAATCCACGAATATATACCCAACAGATTTCCCAGAAAACCACGATCAGGGTAAAGAAAACACAAATGTCAATCTATTTATCCCAAATAGATGAAAAAGGAAGTCAATTTTATTTATACCAAAAAAATCAGAACAATAATCAATATCCTGGCGCGGTCGCCAATTTTGTAAACGCCCCGGCTTCAAGTAAATGCCGTACGACGTTACAAACTCGGTTAAGGTGCTCTGAATAGAGATTAGTTACTGATATGGGGGCCCTTAAGAGGGCCTGGTAATGCGTTCTCTTGAAGTCTTCAGAGTTGAAGATGTCCTAGAGCCTTGGGTGGACTCTGGTTGAGTTGTCGCTCCCGTGGTTGAGCTGTAATCGCGTTGTGGATAGTGTCCTGCAGGTCCTGCACT